>PVHT021183699.1:5860429-5894288 GCA_004024745.2 Catagonus wagneri | reverse complement strand
GCTATTGCATAGAGTGCTGCAATGAACACTGGAGTACATGTGTCTTTTCGAGTCATGGTTTCCTCTGGATAGATGCCCAGGAGTGGGATTGCTGGATCAAATGGTAATTCTATTTTGAGTTTTCTGAGGAATCTCCATACTGTTTTCCACAGTGGTTGCACCAATTTGCATTCCCACCAACAGTGTAATAGGGTTCCTTGTTCTCCACACCCTCTCCAGCACTTACTGTTTGTAGACTTTTTGATGATGGCCATTCTGGCCAGTGTAAGGTGGTACCTCATAGTGGTTTTGATTTGCATTTCTCTAATGAGGAGCAATGTTGAACATCTTTTCATGTGTTTATTTGCCATCTACATGTCTTCTTTGAACTGTTTTCTTCCAGCGCCCCTCTAAGAGGCATGGTCCTTTAGTGGCAAAATAAACAAATAAATAAACGGATAGCTTAATAAGGAAATTTGTTCCAAGAATTCATAAATACCAAAGTTTTCTAATCTGCTAGGAGCTTATATAAGATAACTCTGAAATAATGTTGAAAATATGTGTGTGTGTATACATGTAAGTATGCATACACGTCTATGTTGAGGGAGAGGGGCACCCTTTTCAGAAGTTCTTAACCTATGTCCCCCCCTTTTCCCAAGGGGTCCGTAAATGAACATGAAGAGAAGAAAAAATTTTTTTGATTTCACTAATGTCTTACTGAAATTTGACATTTTATTTAATTATCAATATAGGCAAGTCGTGTTGACAATAGCTGTGATTTTGTCACTAATAGGCATGATTTTGTCCGTCATGGCGCAGTGCAGACAAATCCAACCAGGAACCATGAGGTTGCGGGTTCAATCCCTGGCCTTTCTCAGTGGGATAAGGATCTGGCATTGTCATGAGCTGTGGTGTAGGTCGCAGACGCGGCTCAGATCTGGCATTGCGGTGGCTGTGGTGTAGACTGGCAGCTGCAGTTCCAATTAGACCCCTAACCTGGGAACCTCCATATGCTGCTGATGCACCCCTAAAAAGCAAAAAAAAAAAAGTCATCACAGCTATCTTCATATCACATTTTTATTGCAGTATTTTATCTCAAAATACTATTTTTGCTCATCATTCTAAAATTACAGTAGTTTATAGGAACTGCTCCTAGATCTTGTTACTTGGTGTGTTAATAAAGAAGCTCCTTTTCACTGTATGACACATTTTGTAGGATGTATTTCAGTACAGTTGGTTTTCTTGGTAACCTTACATATTTTATTTCGGGCACCTAAACACATTGTTCTGAAAAGGCCTTATCAACCATGGGTTTTACCAGACCGTCAGAAAGGTTCATGGCACAGAAGAAGTGAGAGTAGTGATTAGATAAATTGTGTGCTGGAAGAAAATAATTATAGTTTTTCAACACATTGGCTGAGGAATTCTTGAATTTACCTGGGAAAGAGTTGTTTATTAGTTATTACTGTTTCAGATGCATATTTTGCAAGCGCCTTTCCCCTCCAGAGCATGTGAGGAGGGGTTACAGTCATTGCAATGACATTTAAAACAGCAACAAAAACTTTCCAGGCAACCTTTTTTCCGACGCTCGTATATGGAAGCTTCAGGCTGATCACACCACACGATTACCCTCCGCCTACTCCTGCAGTTGAAGCTGACACTGGACAGTAAGTGCTGGGAGAAATTATTCCCTATCATGTCTGTCCCCACATCTCTTAGCCTGTACAGTTGATGCACTTTGTAATTCTTTGTGGAAGGACGGAATGATTCAGGAGCACATTTCCTCGGCTCACAATGTTTCCCACCCAGAAGCCAGCATCTTCCTAAGGTAGGCCCGGTGGATGGAGTGTGGGCCCTGCACTCAGAGAGACAGAGATGGGCCAAGCGCCATCCCTGTCCTCCCCGGCCCCTCTCTGGACTTGCTGCCTCTGTATAACAAAGGACCAGTGGTTGCAAAGGGGTAATTGCACAAGCCCCAGCCTCCATCCTCTCCTTTCATTGGTAAATTTCTAACCTGGCTGTTAGCACTGGGACCCTCATGATGCTTCTAGAAATATTTATGCTTTCCTTTTTTAAAGCTGACTTGTGAATCCCAAGATTTGAGCTCCTCAATCAGGCTGACCTCTGATGAGTCAGTTTGCATAAAGGATAAAATGATGTGGTTTTTGGCCACAGAATGGGTGTTACTTTATCAACAAAATCATAAGCAACTGGGGAGCTTGTAATGACCCTGCCCGCTTGATTGTTCCTCTAAGATATGAGGCTCATAACTTTTACAATCCCGTATTGCCTTCCCCTGATTTTAAAAGTTCTTTGTTATCTCTCCTAGAATATCGTAGAGGGAAGATTTAAATTTTTAATTCCCAGCCCCTAAATATGCATAATGAGAAGTATAGCTTTATTTGAGAAGAAATCTGCATTGTTGGAAAATTTTATGTAAATCAATTAAAAATGCAGTGGCAGAAATATTTGTTTAAATTAACCTGATAATAAATTATTTCAGTAAGCAAACTGTATCAAATAAATCGTCACCTAAAAATTATTCGTAAGTTCATATTTTTCTAGGGTTTTTGCACATGGCCTATACAGATATTCAGCCACATTTTTTTTCTTTGTGATCTCAATAATAGTGAAGAAAAAAATAAATATTGTAAATGTTTAGTAATGACTTTGGAATGCAACATGATAAATTTGCTTCATGTTATTACAGTATAAGAACATATATTTATTGCAGTTGAGGGGTTTGGGAAAAGTTAAGTTTCCCAGGAAGCTTCTACTTTAAACAGTCAAAACGTGTTTACCTTTGACTTCAGCTGTTTCTGGTTTCTTTCTTTCTTTTTTTTTTTTTTTTTTGCTTTTTAGGGCCATACCCACGGCATATGGAAGTTCCCAGACTAGGGATCGAATCAGAGCTACAGCTGCCAACCTACACCACAGCCACAGCAACACAGGATCTGAGCCTCATCTGCGACCTGCACCATAGCTCACAGCAACACTGGATCCTTAACCCACTGTGCAGGCCCAGGTATCGAACCTGGGTCCTTCATGGATCCTAGTCGGGTTCCTTACCGCTGAGCCATAAGAGGAACTCCTGAGGGGAGCTTTTCATAGTGCTTCTCTGCCTTCTAAACCTAGTAGGCTGAGTTCACTTTGAATCTTATTCCTTTGAAATAACGACAGTATTACTATGAGTATAAGCTATTGCTGGACTTTGCTATAATTCAAGATGCACTCAGGAATTACAAAGGTGTATACAGCTTTTTTTGCCACTAACTAAATGGCCCGAACTGTGCCTTTTTTCTGTTTTCTTGTGATCCCCCAACTTACTGTCACCTCAGTGTTGCAGGGAGTCTTTTGCTATATTTTACACTCACTCATTGAAGTGTGACTCTCAGGGTATCTATCCCAAAGCCCCTTGGGTGAAGGAAAAGGAAGAGTATGCCATTCACAGGGCTCTTTGTGTTGACATTTGTTTATGATAAATGTAACTCAGATAGCAAGGATGGCAGTGGATTGGAATAAAGAGACCCATCAGTCTTAGGTCGTGGAAGAAATGCTAAAGGCCTGAACCAGAACACCAGGAAGAGAAAAGAAGGAGCAAATTCCAGAGATGTTCTGAAGGAGTAGCATGGACAGGCATTTATGAATGTTCACTTCTGGAGAAAACAAACATGAAAATTCAGATTTTTTTTTTAATTGAAGCTCTTTGCTATGTTTATTTTCTATAGAAAATAGAAAAAAAATTTAATGCATAAAAGAGGAAAGAACATAAAAATACCCATAATCCCAATTAACTAGAAAGAGCGTGATTTATGTTTGTTATATATACACACATATTTATGTTCTTTATATACATACATATATACCTGTATACACATGTATGTGCATATGTGTCTTTCATTCATTCATATGCTATACTCACCTTTTAATTCCCCACTGAGCTATGTTTAAGTTGTATTCAAATTTTGCTATCACAGATAATGAATGCTGATGTGAACATTATTATAGGTAAATATTTGTATACATCTTTAATTATTTCCTTAGGATTGATTCTCAGAAGTAGAATTATTGGATTTAAAAAAGTATTTGTGTTTTAAAGGTAATTGCTAGACATTTCTACGTTCAATATTTCCACATTGCGCCTTTGAAAGATTTTACCAATTTTATACTTCAAATAACAGGGGACTGGATGAGTGGTGATGGTATTAATTGAGTTAAACTATATGGAGGAACCTAGTTTGTGGGAGGAAAATACTGGGTTTATGAACATAAGGGAACTATGTTCATTAACTCCTTAGCTCTTCAAATTCCTTTGGATGATCTTTGTGATAATGACAACAGTAATACAAATAGTAACAAGTGACATTCATCATATTGTTATTGTGCACCAAGCCCCTTGTGTGAATTATCTCACTAATTCCTACAACCCCTGAGTGGTGGTAAACTTACCCCTATTTTATAGAAGAGAAAACTGAGGTCTGGAGAACTTGAATAACTTGACCAAGTAGTAGAGTAGGTAATAAAATGAAAACTTAGGCCTTCTTAACAAAGAGATCTTGCGAGTACATTATATAGAAGAGATGAAGTCACAGTAAGTTGTATCCTCAAGAAAATAGTACGGTAAAGAGCTATGGCAAAAGAGTGGTAGGCATAGTAGATTCAGAGTGGGTCTACCTATTTTTCCTAGCATATTGCTAATTCATCGCTTTTTTATTATTCTTCCCACCCAAATATTGCCCATTATTCAAAGCCAAGCCAACATGACTTCATCAGCCACCTCAGCCCATTTCTTCTTCCTCTCCTCTTGGGTCCCACTTGATGTCTGCCATCACCGACCTTCATTGCATACTGCCTTGCTCTAATGCTATGTACTCTCAAATATACTGTGAGCCACTTAAGGCAAATGCTTTTGGCTGAGTCCATCAGACCTTTTGTAGTCATCAGGGGCCAGGCACTGGGCTGAGCATCTCCTGTTTCATTTGTCCGGGCCCTGGGCTTATGAGAGTAATATCATTATTGTTTTTGCTCTGGAGAGGAGGGGTCTAGGAGGTAGTTTGCTCAAGTTTGTACACAAATGCATACACTGGATATAACCCTTAATTGGTATACTGAGAGTGACTGGAAGGAGAGTTATTATGTGGATGGGCAGGGAAAAAAGAATGGGCTTTCCTTTTCGAGAGATCAATGTGCGGAATGGGAGTAAAATGTGGGGAAATGTTGGGCAACAGCCAGGAAATGTTCGCATGAATTAGGACCAGAGTGTGCTTGGAGGGACCTTCAGTGCAGCTCTAGGGAGGCTGAACTTTTTTCTGGACTGGGAAGCTTTGAAGATTATTTTGAGCAGTAGGATAACTCTGGGTAGTATGAAAGCAGAGACCAGAGCAATGATTTTCATCTTAGCCTCCCTTTGCCAAGGGCATCTCAAAGAAGGCTAAAAGGAGTCGAGAAAGCTTCATTAAACCTGTGTATTGACCTATCAGGAAGTTCCACAGGCCAAGTCAAACATCATACTCATTTGCTTTTTGCAGGAATCACAATACTCTGTGATAACCCTTGTTCTCTCGTTCTTTCCCAAAGCACTAGTTGTCATTGGTTGAGAGGAAAAGAGATGATTACTTACAGGTTTTTTGTTTTGTTTTGTTTTTTTGCTCAGAAAGTAAAATAATTGTCCACTGGACATGATTGGAAAGAATGCTTGGTGCCTAAGAGCATCATTCAAGGAAGAGGTGCCCTAGCACTGACAAGTCAGTGGTGGGGAGAATCAAAAGTGGCAGATGGTTCTTTATCATAAAAGCAGAGGCAAAAGTTGATGCCAGTATTACAGCATGAACCTTGCAGGGTATGGCGTTTTGTGTTTTAATGACTCTCGAGGTGAAGAGTGAGGAAGAAGTAAAAACTGAAGTAACATTTTTTCTTACAAACATGTCATTTTTATTTTATTTATTTTTAGATTTTTTGAATAGAAGTATATTTAATTTACAATGTTTCAGGTATACAGCAAAGTGATTCAGTTATATATGTATGTGAGTGAGTGTGTGTGTGTATCCTCTTTCAGATTCTTTTCCATTATAGGTTATTATAAGATACTGAGTATTTCCCTGTACTGTAGAGTAGACCTTGTGGTTATCTGTTTTCTATATAGCAGGGTGTATATGTTAATCGCAAACCCTATTTTATCTCTCCCCCCGCTTAAGTAAGATTTTTAAGGCAGAAAGTATGAATGTTAAACAAGAGCCAAACCATATCACTGAAATTCATGTAATGTCAAAAATACATCTTTAAAAAAATACATCTTAGATTAAGAGGAAAAAACATAAAAAACTCTGCTTCAGAGTCCATATTCAAGTACTAGGCGTGTAAACCAGCTTTTTATTTCTTTCATTTAAGCTTTGAAGAAACCATCCTGAAAGCAGGTTGGAAGTATATGAAAGATTAATCTTTAAATTAGATATCTTACAAATCTAATGTTTTAAAAATAAAATGAAGCCTTTCCTTGGCCATTGTCTATTAAAACTGAATTAAGAGATTATCTTCTTGCCAGTCAGTTTAATATGTTGTCTAGAGTTTCATAGTTTTTTCTTCATTCTTCCTTCTTCTCCTTCCTAGATTCTTTTTCCTGAAAATATTCTTTAAAACTTTCTTGACAGTCTTTTTAAGTGAGAACTCATTTTATATTTTTCTCTACTGTGAGCGCTAGGTTATTATATGATAATCTTGTTATGAACCAAACAATCTGTAGGAAAAGAAAAAAATACCACAAAAGTACCGTATTTATATGTTCCCTCAAGTCGCTGACTTTGAGAGGTTAAAAAAAACGGCATTAACAACAAATGATTTTCTTTTTTTTTCTTGATTCAAGTTTAAGCAAAATTGAAAAATAAAATCACTTACCAATGATTCTGAATATTCCCTCTAAATTCACTAAATTTTAATGTAAGCTTCCCCTAGATTGTAGAAACCTTTCTTTTTTGCTAATACCAGCCCTCCAGAAACTCTGCTAGATGTGTTTAACCTCTTGGAGACAAAATGGCAAAAATTTACCGAAGTGAGAAATTTACGGAGAGCCCTTTTATGTCCTATTATTACTACAATATGGAAACCCATAGATTTTTGACTACGATACTGAGTACCTTAAATAAATTGTAAAGTCTAGAGACAGTTTAAAATAGTAACTGTGTTTAGAAGTTCAAAATAGTAATCATTTACAAGACTAGTATGATTGTTTTTTTCCTAAACCAAAAAAAAAAAAAAAAGCCCAGAAACAACACACCTTGAAAATAAATATATTTGGGGATATGCACATACACATATACATATATTCCACTTAAGTATGTTTCTCTTTAAAACCCGTCTTTGAATAAAGTGGGTGAAATGTGCTGCTTTTAGAATGGAAAAGGCACTTTCTGCCACGTCTCTGTTCAAATTTATTTCCCATGTTTTCTTGAATAAGACCAATGTTAACTTAGCATAAGTTACTGGCAGTGCCTGTTGAAATTCTCCTCACTTTATACAAAGTAGATGTTAATACGCTGGCGAGAAAGATTTATGTATTTCCTGCTAATTCCATAAGAGAACATGTATCTTTATTAATGTTAATGGTGGGGGCCTCTCATTATGTTACAGAATAATCTGCTTTAGCAAAGGTTTTTCTGCTCACGAACTTCATAACATTTAAAGGTTAATATGTTAGGTAAAGAACAATATCTTAAGATAAGCGTTTTTATTACAGGACATGCTGGGATGGTTTTTATTAAATTATGTGATGATTTGAATGGGGAGGAAGAAGTACATTGCTTCTTTGCCCTCAACTTTAATGCCTTTAATCAAATAATGACCTTCTGGAAAATAGTTAATTTTAAGCAATTGGAAAGATCAATACCACTTTGCCACCAAAAAATGGCCCAGACGATGAAATTTGATGTATTTAAAGTATCATTTCACCCTTTTAACCTAGTAAATAATTTAAAATGCTTTCAGGATTGCTTTGCCACTGTTTTGTTTCTCACTGTTCAAAGTGTCATGATTGTTCTCGAAAAAAGGTTAGAAGTTGGTGTGTGGAGGAAATATGTAGGCCTCACACATAGAAGCGGGACTGTACGTCCATCAGGCCCTGTATGTCTCAGGGTCAGGGGCCCGGAAGAAGCAATATGTTTTAATAATAACTCTGTTGGAGGGGAGTGTGTATAAAGCCCAAAGAGTGTGAAAATGGAACCCTTCTGGAAAGGTTAAAGGGGTGGTTTAAACCAGCATTAGTCACTTTACATCTTTTGTGATACCTTTAAACCTTTATGTGAGGGTGAAGGATTCAGTAGCTCTAACAATTAGAACCCCCCCTCCGCAGCTTATAGAACATTGATATGAAATTACTCTCGAGTGCCGACAGCTTTGTAAATAAAAAAAAAAAAAAAATTGCCCTCTATTAGCATGTTTGTGGGCAGATTAAAAACTGTCTTCATTAGCATAAGTAACACTTACAGATTCTTTTAAAAGTAGAAAATTATTTGCTGAATGATAAATTGCTAGCTTTACAGTTAGTTGTTGTTGAAAATGTACTCATTCAAAATGCCTGGTGTAGTTTAGTCTACAATACTGAATTTTTTTGTGTGAGAAGTACTATTTAATGGATTATGTACTTAATCCTGTTCCTACTACTTGCTAAAATGTAATTCATGCTTTCCACTAAAATGTTTGTATCAAATACCTCCCTATTTAGATTGATTTCTTTTAATATCATATATTATTATACTATATGCCCCAGAGATTGGAACAAAATACTCCTGCAAATAACACATAAAAGTTGGGGGGGGATAAATACAGACTATAAAATGTTTTGCTTTTTAGAACTCAAATTACCACTCTATTTTTTTTTAAATGTATTTTTCCTTCTTAGTTGCAGGAGAAACTATTTGTCATTTTCTTTCTCTTTTTATAGTTCTTGGGTTGAAAATGTATATGTACATAATGGTGATATATACATATGTGTGTCTAAAGTGACTCTTTTTTTCCTCAAAGAATACGGAGTCTCTTTTCCCCGGGAAATTTAGTTGTGTTGCGTGCTCCCGGCTTTGTCGCAGACCAGGCCTTGTAAGGGTTCTCTAGGTACAATAATTTCATTCGTGAAAGGAGGCTGCTTTCCTGACTCAGATAAAAGCATTCTGCACTCTTTATCCGTTCAAATGTTAGAAGCAAATTGACTTGAATTAACTGTTCTAAAAAGAGTGGAGTGGAAATCAGAGATTGAGTTTGGGTGGAAATTAGCAGCTGAGAGATGAAGGTGCCAGGATTTTTATTTAAATGTGGTACAACAAGGTTCTGTCAGTAAAGCACATCATTAGAATATTGAGTTTAGAACTGCTAATTTTTCCTTTAAAATGAGCATACAGTCGTGTGTTTCATGGACCATGATAAACTGCCATTGTGTTGTCATTGAGTTCGTTTGGCTTTTTTTTTTTGGTATGGGTTTGGCAGTCGTTTTGCATTTTTTTCTTTTCCTCTTTCTCCCCCGTCTCCGTGATCCTCCTTGTCTTTCAGAGACCCCTAACCAAAGCCAGTCCAAAGAATATGATTGATTTCACGCAGCCTGAGGTTTAGCATCTTCTGCACCATTTGCTTGGTTACGGTGGCAAGACATTTGCAAATGGTTCTTGGTTCCTATAAAGTACAGAACAGTATTTCCTTTGTGGCAGATGGATTGAAGACTTTTAGTTCTCAATAAATGTAGGTTTACAATACATAACTTTACAGGATTTGTGTTGTATATAACAGGTTTGAACATATTATCTCAGAATTCATCTGCATGGCATTTTCAGCTTGTTCAGGGTCCATGCCAGTTTTTTTAAGTAATAGGGGGAGTGCTGTGATTGATAGCAACAGCTCAAGGCGTGATTTTGAATAGAAACAAAGGGTTTAGAACAGAAGGTGTCAAATTAAACTTTGTCAGTTTGAAAAGTAGTAACATCCTGAAAGTTTTACTAATTTATTTACATGTGGCTACTGTTTATATTTTGCCCTCTTTATATGCAGTGTAATGTTGCTTGGCAAATTTACCACATTTAAAGTTTAGGTTGTTCCTTGTGCCATTTTAGTTCTCTGAGAATAGAGCGGTCTCATTATTTTAAGGCTGTTCATCTCCTGTCTTTTTTCTACCGTTCAGAACACTTGTGATCTAATTTAATTGTCAGAGCCGTTCCCTACTTGCTGCCTGTGGTCTTACAGTATTTCAGGTCCCGGAGACCTGGCTTAAAACCTAATTATGTTCACATTTTACAACATAGTGCTGTATTTTATTCACCCTCTCTCCTCCACCAAGTCAATCTGTGCATCTATCACTTAAAAACCAATATGGTGCTTAGGGAAATCATTATTTCTATTTGTCAAATATTACCAATATTCTGACATACCATTGTCTTCCCAAGCTTATTGGCTCTAACACTGTCACTTATGGAAAAGTGACCTAGAAAAAGGTATTGTGAAATTAGAAAGCATTTGGCTCTGTTAGTCATTTTCTGCAAAAACACAGACCAGATTACTGTCATCGTTAATAGAGTCTCGATCAATCAAGGTTTGAGGTACTCAGAATATTCTCAGGTATTTAAATAGTATTGTAATAAATTAATCCTATTTTTTGCTGCTATAAATTGAAACAAAGCCGGTTTATTTCTCTGCTGACAAAGAACTAAGCTTGTCAGGATATCTGTTTTCCATTATTTGTTGAGAGATAGGCACATTGAGAAAAGCATACCACCCCTCCCCCATTTTTGTTTTTTTGGAATACCCTTGTAGAACTAACAGTTCCCAGCTGCACCGTTAAATATTTTCCTAAGAAGCATCTGATTTCAGTCTCTTAAAATCATCATGTCTCTTGAAAGGCTAGCAGAGACATGCTTCAGATTTGTAAGTCGTCAAATTATTTTTAGATAAGGAATTAGAAGTATTATTTAAGGGCAGAGGTTAATAGCAAACTACTGGAAATGTTATGTTAGTCATGGGCAATTAATAAAAATAAGAATCCGTCTCATAAGTATAGAGGCACAGAAGTGACAATACGAGCAAAATATTTGTTGAATGAGTCAGGGCTCTTTTTCTGAAATATTTGTTAAACCAGCATGAGTGTGATTGTTTAGGAATTAGCTATCATTATTAGCCATTTTAAAAGAACTAATGATTTTCTTTTCCAAAGAACATCTGTGATCCACATGTTTTTTCACATATATCCAAGTGCTAACTGATCTCTTCGTTACTTTAAAAAGTTTCTAAAAGGAGTTGAAAAATTACTGGAGTTTTTCAGCTCTCTCCCAAGAAGATTTTCTTATATGAATCATTCTTAATTGAACTTTTAGCAATTTTTAGTTACAAGTATTTATTTCTAAAAAAAATTTAAAGATTCTCAGTGTCAAGCATGTATTACAACAGTATAATACTAAGTTAAAAAAAAGTTTTCTGTTCTCTTCTTTATGAACCTTCTAACATCTCTTGAAAGGTAAATAAAATTGTAGTGATTTGCTGTGTTTATACATGGGGGCTCGTCAATTGCCATAGCTAAAGAATGGAGACGAGGGGTGGGGGTGTGGAGAAGAATCTTAACCACGGTTAATAGTCAAACCTACAGGAAGATCTAGATCTAAGACCTGCCCTGCATCAAAACTTGGAGGTAAAGTATAAAGAAATAGCTTAGATGTAGGAAAACATAAAAATTTTCATGGCTTACTCCAGAGAGCAAATATTTGCCAGTAAGAGCTAAATAAACATCTCTGGGCACCACATGCAAGTGGGTCTCAAAAACTTCAAATACTCAAGTACAGTTTTGTAGTTAATGTTCTGTTCATGTAAATAGAGCTGAAATGTGACGTTTCAGCACATGATTCTGGAAATAAGCAAAGAACTGCCATGGTTGGAAGAGAAGCAGGTTCGGTGGCACTGTCATCACAATTATTTTTATTCTGTATTTGGCTAACAATCTTTCAGGAAAATTTTCAGTTTATTTCCTGCTCTCTTGGCCTGGAATTATACATTCAGTGGTATCAAATGGGTACATGATTGCATGACCATCCCTAGGTGTATATTTGTTTAATTGACATGTTGAGCAGAGACTCAAAGGCCTCTTAGAAACACTAGTAGATGACATGAAGTTGAGCAGCTATCACTTGACTGGGTGGTAGGGTGGGCCTTGGAAAGCTTATGTATCAGTCTCTTTTTCTTTTCTTTTTTAAATTTATTTTCATTTTTATTTATTATTATTATTATTTTTTGCTTTTTAAAAAGGGCCACACTTGCAGCATATAGAGGTTCCTAGGCTAGGGGTCTAATCGGAGCTGTTTCTGCTGGCCTATGCCAGAGCCACAGCAGTGCGGGATCCGAGCCGCGTCTGCAACCTACACCACAGCTCACGGCAACGCCGGATCCTTAACCCACTGAGCAAGGCCAGGGATCGAACCCGCAACCTCATGGTTTCTAGTCGGATTCGTTAACGGCTGCGTCACAACGGGAACTCCTCTTTTTCTTTTAAAAATCTCTCAAATAGGCTTTGCTTCTTCTCACTGTATATTACACTTAGAAGAGAAATTTTCCGGTGGTTCAGTTTGAGAAGAAAAGGAAAGTCATACCATTTTCTTTTTTTTATATAATTTTTTATTGAAAGTTTATTTATTAGAGTATCATTGATTTACGCTGTTGAGTCAATTTCTGCTTTATAGCATAGTGACCCAGTCATACGTATATATACATTCTTTCTCTCATACTATCTTCCATCATGTTCTATCCCAAGAGACTGGATATAGTTTCCTGTGCTGTACAGTAGGACCTCACTGCTTATCCATTTTAAATGTAATAGTTTGCATCCATTTTAAATGTAATAGTTTGCATCTACCAACCCCAAACTCCTCATTCATCCCACTTTCTCCTCCCTTCCCCTTGGCAACCATTTTCTGCTCTCACCCAGAGACAACATTAAAAAAATAATAAAAATTAAAAAAATAAAAAACCTCTTGGCCATTTCTAAAACTTGGATACTAAGTTGTACTTATCCCCATTCCCGTCTAACTAATTTACTTGAATTTCCAAGAAACCCCTTTGTCTTGGGTCTAGCTCCCTAAAGCAGAGCCAAAGATGAGGAATCAGGGGCTGATGATTTTGCTGAGGAACCTGGAAGGGGTTTGGGAGGATGAGAAAGAGGAGGAAGTCCAGTAAGAATGTGGCCTCAGGTATAGTCTATTTTGATGGGGAAAGGCAGCAAGAAGAATGGATAAGGCCATGTCTGGCCACCTCTAGAGAATAAAGGGCAGGGTGAGTCGTCACTGTGGGGTAAGAGGGCAGAGACTTGTACCACTGGGTCAGCCGGTCACTGACCAGCCCAGGAGAAGGGGCTGGTGAGGAAGTGGAGCAAGCATCCAGGCATCTCCAAGTGAGATGGCTCCAAGGCATTTCTCCAGAAAAGGGTGTGGCTGTGAGCTGTCAGCAGACAGGGTGGCAGCTGGGGGCTGGTTGTCTTGGCTGGTGAAGGGAGTCTGGGCAGGACCCCCTCCCTCTTCCTCTCCACCCTATTGCTTAGCATCCATCACTGCAGCCAAGGTGAAGAAGATTTGACGTGGTGATTGGAGGAAGTTCTAACCGTGTACTCTGTTTGGACCACCCGCTTCTTGGTAAAGAATCTGAGGATGAAAAACTAGGCTTTTGGAGGCACCAGAGGGTTCAGGTTTTGGCATTCATTGGACATTTCCTTCTCTCTTAGCCCAGGAAATCTATTAAAATTCTTACCTGTGTACACTACAGCAGGCAGGACTCCAAGGAGGTGTCTTTCTGGAAAGTTCTATCTTGGAGAATTCTTCTAATGCCCATTCTAACCATGATAGCATTACTTTGGACGATATTCTTGCTCACACAGCTAGTTGCACATGTCCTTTCCCTCCCTTTCCTACCCACATTCACACACACACACACACGCACACACATTCACACGCAAATATTCATACCGATTGCCTTTCTAATACAGAAATTATAAACTTAGGGTATCCTTTTAGAAAAAAAAAAAATTCTGAAAACCCATTCTAGCCCTTCCTTTTTTTTTTTTTTTTCTTTTTGCTTTATCTAGGGTCATACCCACGGCATGTGGAGGTTCCCAGGCTAGGGGTCTAACAGGAGCTGTAGCTGCCAGCCTTCGCCACAGCCACAGCAACGCGGGATCCAAGCCGCGTCTGCAACCTACACCACAGCTCACGGCAAAGCCGGATCCTTAATCCACTGAGCAAGGCCAGGGATTGAACCCGCAACCTCATGGTTCTTAGTCGGATTCGTTAACCACTGAGCCACGACGGGAACTCCCTTAGCCCTTCTCAAATACCTTCAGAACATCAGGTAGCCACTCACCAGATGTGAAAGTCTGGCTAGGCCAGAAGCACACTTAGCTTTGCTTTTCTATTCTGTTAATCAACTGCAGAGTCTGTGGTAAATGTCTCACCCTTGGAGCCTGAACAAGAGACCCTCCTTTAAGATGCAAATCTTTATTAGGAACAGAGCCTGCGTTGTCCTCCTCCTTAGCCACAGCTAATCTCTCTCAACAGGTTAAATAAAACATGTTTTTCAAGCAGACTGGAGTGTTTTGAGCTCGTGAAAAAAAGTTAACTTCTCAGGGTCCTTCCTTTTTAGCTCCCAGTGGAAAAATGTTAGCCCCCTATGGGGCCCGCACTGACCTGTTATGCCCTTGTCTCCAAGGGGTGGTTGTGTGAGCTGTTACGCTGGAAAGAAGATCCGTCTCCAGAAAACAGGACCCTGTGGGAGAACCTCTCCATGATCCGCAGGTTCCTCAGCCTCCCTCAGCCAGAACGCGATGCCATTTATGAACAGGAGAGCAACGCGGTGCATCACCATGGCGACCGGCCACCCCACATCATCCACGTGCCCGCGGAGCAGATTCAGGTTGGTTTACCTTGGCCAATTCAATATAGCGCTCAGTCAGTTGAGCTTAAAACTAAGCAGGGAAGCGAGCCTTTCTCCCCACCCCTCTAAACACAGGCTTTTTTTTTTCTTTTTTGTCTGTCCTGCGGCATTTGGAATTCCCAGGCCTAGGATCAGATCAGAGCCCTGATTGTGACTGCTGGGGCAACTCTGGGTCCTTAACCCACAGTGCCTGCTGGGGGAATGGAACATGTGTCCCTGTGCTCCCAAGACGCCGCTGATCCCTTTGCACCACAGTGGGAACCCCTAAACATGGGCTTGTGAGCAAGTGACTGCAGTCTTGCTTCGGGGGGAGAAAAGGAAAATGAACACACTTTCTCCAACATGTGTATCGTGTTCCTCTCCCCTCCCACCAGAGTGGCAGGAATCCCCTTAACACTGCTTATTTGGCAAGTGTGTCTTCGTTAGAACTGGGTTGTTTTGTGGTTGTGAGAGCATAAGATTTTGTATGTGTGTGTCTTTTAATTCCCAATTTTTAAGACGCCACCTATTTTTTAATGAATACCAATACTGCCCCCAAGGAAAAGCATTACTGCTGTTTCTGTAGAGGAAGTTTGTAGAATCACAAATTGGATACCTTGGATTCTGTCCAAAGCAGAGGTGAGGAAGGGAACCAAACTGGCATCTCGCTTCAGACTCCCTGGAGGTGCCTTCACATTGTAGCTCTCCCCCGACAGCCTCACAGAGAACAGGTTAGGGAGTCAGTCGTATTTATCCGTCTTTCCTTTCGAGCCCCTCTCCTACCACCCTTGGGAAAGGAGAGTCTAGAGTCGTTTTCTTGCCAGGCCTGTGGACTCCTGCACTGTGGCCTGGTGCTCCTCCTCAGCTGAGCCAATAGGAGTTCCCTGTGCCAACAAAATTGGGATGGGGCCGGAACCTGTTCCCTTGGTGAGGATTCTCAGTGTTGCAAAGGCCATGGTAACCGTGGCTGTGCCTGGATACCACTGCTAGTAGAGTCAGCCTCAGGCTCAACTGGTCATGTCCCAGGACTTGTCTCCACGCATCCACTGAGTAAATCCTACAGATTCATCGCCAGTGAACTTAAGATTAGAAAGCTCCAGGTCTAGGTAGTTTGTTGGTGCTCTTATGGCACAATTGCTTAGGAAGTGTGTTAAATCACCTGCATATTATTTCTTGGTATTGGTATGTATGTGTGCTGGGACACACACCCACCCACCAATAATAACTAGGGTTATCACTAAGATAAAATCCTTGAGTATATTAAAGATGAATTGAAAAAGAGATCCCTTAGGATGTCAAACATTAGAATAATAGTGAAAGCCTGAAAAATTTACTGTTTAGCAAAAACAAAAAAAAATGGAAAGATGTATATTAAGTGATAAAAATAGTACTTCTTTGAAAATGTAAGTTGTTTTTAATAAAATTGCTTCTAAGAGGGATTAAGGAAATACTTAGGGCACAGCTCAAATGTTCTAATATTTTGCTGCTTTCTCAGGTTGATTTGCTTTGCTGATAAGAACCCTGGACAGATTGTATATATGTATGTGCCTGTGTCACATGTTTGTTATGTGTAATTGTGTATGGAAATCACAGTACATATACAGATACTAATTATGGAAAAAAGTGTATACACTAAATTCAAATCCTAATCACATCTGAGTTTAGTAATAGACAAAACAATTTGCTGGCCATCGTGGAGTGGACCGAACTTTTTGGTAAGGAAAAAAACCTGCAGTGTCAGCCTAGTGCAATTTGGTAAGAAAGTAGGTGTTAGATTGGAACGGTCTGGTAGGAAATTCACCAAAGTCCTTTGGATTCACAAGGGCTAATACTGCAGAAGAGCAGAGACCGTTTTATTTGAAATGTAACTACGACATTCTACGCTTGCGCCAGGTTTTAGCCACCCGATGAAACATACAAAACACACATGAACTTCCCCACAGCCCGTCACCTTTCACAAATGCCTTCGAAATCCTCACCTCTCAGTCTTCATTTAAAAATCTTACTTTTGCCGCCTTCGCCTCCGATACATACACTTTGGGTGAAGTTTATGGCTCAGTTTTCAGAGCGCTGGGTTTCAGTTCCATGAGCCAGGAGGCCCCCAAGCCCTCTTCATTCCTCCTTGCTTAGCATTTTGACTTTCTTTGCAACGCGGTGGGTCTTTTAGCCCATCCTTCGTTCCGTCCCCATCCTGTCGGGTTCCCGGTGCGTGCATGTGGGTTCCTCAACCTCGGGCCAGCTCTGAGGCCACGTGCGCGGTGGCCAAGACCGCAAAAGCGCGAAGGCCAAGCCTGCAGCTGACCCGCTACCTGTTCTTTTCCCACAGCAGCCGCCTGCGCAGGCGCAGCCGCAGCCAGCGCCGCCCCCAGCTCAGGCGCAGGCGCAGCAGCCACAGGCCGGGCCCCGGCTCCCCCCGCGGCAGCCCACAGTGGGCGCGCCCGCCGAGGCGGAGGAAGACAGCCGGCAGAAGGCCAGACCGCGGACCAAGATCTCAGTGGAGGCGCTGGGCATCCTGCAGAGCTTCATCCAGGACGTGGGCCTGTACCCGGACGAGGAGGCCATCCAGACTCTGTCCGCCCAGCTGGACCTGCCCAAGTACACCATCATCAAGTTCTTTCAGAACCAGCGGTACTATCTCAAGCATCACGGCAAGCTGAAGGACAACTCGGGCCTGGAGGTGGACGTGGCCGAGTACAAGGAGGAGGAGTTGCTTAAGGATTTGGAGGAGAATGTCCAAGACAAAAATGCTAACACCCTTTTCTCGGTGAAACTAGAAGACGAGCTGGTGGTGGAAGGGAACACAGACATTAACGCCGACGTCAAAGACTGAGAGGCCTCCTCCTCCATCAGCACCACTGGTATTGACTATCGACACGGAGCGTCCACTCTGTACTCGCTCAGCAAACCTTGTCCATTGTTTGGCCAATGAATCTTCAGAAACTTGCACAAACAGGAAAGCCGAGAACGGATGATACAGACTGCACTAAATGTTTTACTCTCTTTTACAAACTGCTTGGCAGCCCCAGGTGAAGCATCGAGGATTGTTTGGTATTAAAAATGAAAATTTGTGTTCACGGGACACACCCAGGTGTGTACCCCGTAAGCATGATACCAGTGATTTTTTTTTTAATTATTATTATTCTGGAGCCTCAAACAAGCATTATAACTTCTGTGATTATTATTTTCTTTAATTATTTCTGTAACACTTCACACTGATCTTTGGAAACTTGCCCCTTGTTTTAAAAAAAGAAAAAGAAAAAGTTTGTTACTCTATTGTATGTTACAAAAGAACTATAGACTGTGGAATGCAGTTTAAAGATGACATATGCCAACAAATGCCTTGTATTATATGGCACTGCCGTAATTCAAATTTGTTTTTATTTTGGAAATAAAAGTTCACTGTAATTTTTTTTCATTCTCATTGTTAAATGATTTTTTAAAAAATGAAAAGAAAATGTGAAACACAATTTAGTCCTCATTATTTATTGTAGATCCTGCAGCATCATGTTGTAATTAATTTTTTGGAAGTTTCTGTTAAATGTAATATTGCTTCTCTTGTTACCATACTGATTCTTTTCTATTTATAAATGTATTTTGATGGGCAGTAAAACAAAGTGTCTTAAAAGTTTTAAATAGATAAAATGTGCTTTACACAGTTGCCTATAAAAAGTGCTCTATGTTATCCAAGCAATTCATACTATAAGCTTCACTCTTATTGTTGTATGCAATTTTTACTATCATGCAAATAAGCTTAGGTAAATAAAACTAATAGATCACCTTAGAAAATTATGCAATTAATGTGAAAATAATTGATGTTGCAATGTGTCTTCCTTTGGTTTACAATCAATTTTAAAGCTACATCTGTATAAAATTTCTGTATAAAGGTGTATTTCTTTTTTATGAGTTTATGGCTATGAAAACACCAGCTATTTTGTTACAGCTGGCTGTTTTTATAAGTGTATCACAATTTTCTTTATGCAGAAATGTTCTGATTAGGAGTGGTTATTGACTGTAACTACACAATTAAAATTGTTTGTATGGTATGACATGGTAGGGTTTGTCTGCTTATGTGAAGTAACATAAAAGAGTCAAAGATGGCCCTCGGTTAGGTGCCTGTTAATACTTTCTTGATATTTTACTGATTTTAAAAAGAGCAATGGCAAAGTCACTTGAAACACTGTAAATTTAAATCATCGGCACATGCTCATTTTTAAAGTTTAACCAAGAAGATGATAATCTGGTTTGGGTTAACATTTTACTTAGCAAACAAGATAGCAGGATGGTCATAAAAAGGACTTGCCAACAAAGACATCAGATCAGTCTCCAGCAGATATGTGCTTAGAATGGATTCATTTGCATTTACTTCACAATACTTCCATCATGGCAACAGTTTTTTTTTTTTTAATCTGATGTATAAGTATTTTTAAAGGCCATTAATAGTAACATAAGTAGGGGAAAATGGGCCTTCTGTATAAAGACTCCTTAGTAAGCAATGTATTTTTTTAAGTTGTAAATGGAATATAAGTTCAAAACTCAGCTCATATGGTTGTTTATGTCATAACTATAAGAACTCCATGAAGAAAATAATAACACACCTGGAATTTAAACACGCTCTTCAAACTTCTTGCAACATAAAACTCAGTAAAATCCAAGATATAAAATGAAGTATGATGAGAGTCATGGAAATGATTGAGGCCAGTGTTACAGCTTTTAAATACTTTTTTTATACTCATTTTATCTTTTGCCGCTTCTTTTTAAGATTTCCTACTTGGTAAGGGGTGTCTGGGTTCCTTTGGTTCTGAAATCACCCACTCTCTTTCTATCTTTTCCCTGGGTCCTGATCTCATAAGCAGACAACTGGCCTGCTTTATTGTTGAACTTAAGAAACTAAAATAGGATCCCTGAAAACTCCCAAATCAGCTTTAAAAGTTACTATCTACCTTTGAAGCACAGCTGAACTACTCCAAAGGCAGCTGGTTTTACTGTAAACTTTAAAATTATATTGAAAAAATTTTCAATTTATTAAATGAGAGAACAGCTTTTCAACATTCTTATGACTAGGGTTCAGAGAATTATTCAAGCAAAAGGAATTTGAGTTAAAACAGAAACTAGATTTTAACATGTATTAGAAAATAATAAATAGAAACTAGCATACTATGATGTTTAAAAAAAAATGCTATCTTCTTTCTTTTCTCTGAGTTTAAGGGGAAAAGCCAGAGCAAAGAGTAGTGGTTTTTTCATTGTTGTTTTTCATTTGTTTGTTTTTAATGAGCACACCTACTCTAAGGTGTCAAATTTTAATAACTTTTTTAGAAGAAGAATTTAGGTTGCACGTAAGATTTTCTCATTCACAGACACCTAACTTCTTCGAAAATAACATTTTCAATGAATTGAGTGTGTGTGAGACAGCAACATGACAATACTAATAAAATTCTCATTTAGACCCTCTAACTTAAAGCAGCACAATCTTGCTCATTTTATATTTTAAGACAAAAAAACAAAGCACATGTCGATAAACAAGGATGGTCATGGTGGAGTGGGCAAAATTATTTTTCAAGGAAGATGGCATATTTTGCAAACAATTTGTCTGCACGACCTTCCACGTTGCCCCCCCAATGTCATTATTTGCTCCTACCATTCCCATTGCTGCCAGTGGCTGTGGTAAAATTCCTTGAACAAGCTTCATTGTGTCCAAGTATTTCAGAGACTTTTAAAAGCTGGGCATGACATAGCGCTTCGTGCTGTTAAGACCTTAGCAGAGTCAGGTAGTTTACGGGTAATATTCAACCTTGTGCATCTGAATCTGTCATGGATTCCTTCCCTCAGCACTTTGCCACTAATTTGTATTACACTCTGTGGCCATATAATACTTGCACATTATGCAAAAAATAATGTTGATAGTATCTCCTTGGCACATAATATGCAGAGTTGACACATAACCTTCGAAAACCAAGGTAACTAATATGTGTGCCCTACTTGTGTGGCACTTGGTTACAAAGCCTGTACATATTATATATAAAATGTGTATTGATTAACATTTAGTCCTAAGGAATTCTGAGCTTAAAAGAAGTGTTTTTTCTCCATCAGTGATATCTATATCTAACTGTACTTCTCTAAAATATATAGCTTGAATAGAAAACATTCACAAATGGTTCAAGATTGAGTGAAAATGACAATCCCATACATTCCATTATTCTATTCCGCCCTATTCCATATTGTTATCATTGGCTGATATTAAGGTCCTTGATTGTCATGATATTATCAATAAATGAGGTATTCTGAACTGCTTGGTGATATTTTCAAAAGAGAGCCATCAAAATGGGTACACCGTATTATGTAGGCAGTAGAAATTGGACTGTTGTGTTAAAAGCAAGCCAGAAATTCGCATGACAGTGTGGAAACCGATAGAGGTCCAAAAATATTAATCCTATCTAAAATATCAGAAGATACCAATGCTATAGTTTACCTTACAAATATTTTTTACTTTTCAAGGGAGCGTACTATGGAGTGCGCATTTCTCCTGAGGCAATCCACATAACGTAAATAATACCAACTTGCATGTCTTTTGACAAAGGCTAAACAACAGATGTTAACATACACATTTCTGATAAAATACAAAGTATCCTTATTTAAGAAATGTGATGGAAGGTCTATGTCCAGAGCACTATTACCCGTTTAACAATACCAGATGTTAAATAAAACTAGTTTGGAAATCATGTTTAAAAGATGAACAACATTTTTAAGCCTTCCTTACATTACCCTCCCTATACATATTTACAATTTAATTTTATCAAAATAATTTCTACAACAATCCCGTTTTGGTTTCTTGCCCTCCATCAAGGTTGTATATTAAGTCACCTTCTTCTGTCAAATATTTCAGCTGCTAATATCCCTGTTGTGATCAAAATCACATGACTAGGGGCCCTGTTCTTTCTGACACTAGTTGATGAGCTGGTTGGTGAGGAAAAACAGTAAAGCAGTACATACTTTTGTTGCCTTGCAAAGTAATACAGAGAAATTCTAAAGTGACACACTTTGCGCTAAGTGTGGTATATTCTTTACTCCTAGTCGCATTTTTTACTGTTATTGAATATTTGCTTTTTACAGTATTCGAGTAAGTTTTCATTACAGCCACAGTCTCTGTCCTTATGCCCCCTCAAAAGAAAGAATGTCCCATGAGCTTCTCTGTTTTTCCACACTCAAAAGAACCATCGGTACCTGTTAAATGAGAATGTTGAGAAGTTTCAAATATTTACGTGTGCCTTATTTCTTTGCGTCTGTGGCAATGTGATGCAAAATAAGCATTTGTCCTGGGCACAAACCTGTCCAACAGCATCTTCTTGTGGGGATTGATTTCACCTACTCCACCCTTGTTTCCAATTTTAATTCCCAAATATTTGTTCCAGTTTTAATTCCCAAACCTCATACAAAAGCTTCCTACCTTCAGGGCCCCCTTCCTAGCATTGCCCTCAAATATTCTTAAAATGATAATAGCAACTTTTGTAGAAGGCTTCCTTTTACAAGGCACTGTCATAAGCACTTCCATTCTACCCTAAGTACTTAAGGCAGCCACTGAAATTCCTACTTCAAAGACAAGTGAGGGGAAACTCAAATAGGGTAATTCATTTGCTCAACTATTGAATGGCCACATTGGCTTCAAATCCAAGTGTTAAATCTACAAATTTCCTTCTCTAATTTCTCCTTAATAAGAGCTTTCTCAAATGCAGGATATGTATAAAAAATTTAATGTAATTCAAAATTTTCAGAAATATAGTGTAACATGTATTTTACTGATAGAAAAAAGGCCATCACTAAGTAATTGAAATCAGGTGTATGAAATATTAACCTGGAAACTCTGAGGTAAAATCCGTCTACACCAATTTTTAAAAAAACATACACTTTGCTATAGGAATTTTCAAATATACACAAAAAAGTAGAGGAAATAGTATAATGAATCCCGGAGGATCTATCACCCCATTCAATGATTGTAACGTTTTTTTCTTTAGTAAGTGCTTATGAAACTTGTTAAAATGTTGATAAACTTAAGAAAATATATGAAATATTCAGTGGCTTTTGCCCATAATGATGTTGACATCATCTTGCCTTTGCAGAGTGATGAATTTTCTGACTTCTAGAGAAAATATTAAGACAAAGTTTTTCTCGGGGCCCTCTGAGAATTTTCAAAAAGCCAATTTTAGAAAGAGAACCTGTGAGAATTCCACAAATATTTGTAACATAAAAAATAGAGACAAACCAGCCGCTCTTTATTTATAAACAATACGTGCTTTCATATCATTGTTGAAGCTAAAGTACATAATTTTCAGTTATGCATAATAAAATATGTAATTAAGCAACATTCCATGGTGGATTAAAGAATTAAAAGCTTCAGGTGCAGAAAAGAATTTGTTGGCATTTTCTTTTTCAAGGTGGTATTTGGAGGTGTTACTTTTCATTTTCCTTTGACATCTTATACACAAATAAATAGACAGAAACAGGTGAGAAGCAGAGAAACAAAGAATTGGCTCTACTACAATGGGCCTGAAAAACAGAGCAAGGAAGAATATTTGCAACGTGCTCATGAAGGCAAAATTAAAAAGGACAGAAATCTTTTTAGCCTGGGGAGGAAAAAGAAACTCTAAACAGGGGCCTACGCTTCAAGAAAGAGAAATAACATATAAAGTTAACTGCATTTGGTAATTCCTGTATTTCAAACTACATTTATTCAATTCACACTCCAATTGGTACAGTTCAGTAAACTTATTTTTCAAATGAAAAACTCAATCTAATTAATAATCCTGTGCTATAAACATTGACGTTCATAGAGGCGTTTGGCATGTATCCTATTTTTAAAAAGGGGTAATACATCAAATAAAATCAAACCACTCAAATGTCAGAATGTGTCAGGATGATTCTGAAAAGAAATTATTCTACTGAACATCTAAGAAAAAATAACATAGAGGTGAAACTCTGCATCTAGCAGCAGTAGAGACTTCTACCTAGGATCGACAGTTTTTCTTACAATGCTCAAACTATAGTTAGAATCAACTATTTATGAACAAATAAATTCAGTATCATGTGTTTATCTTATTCAAATCCTGATATAGAAGTATGCATCTTGTAAGTGAATGAATGAATGAATGAGATCAGGCTTAGAAGAATTGTTGGGTGTATAGTGTGGAAAGACCCATAGCTTACAGACAATCTTCTTTGTGGTATTATTTATACTATTATATATATATAATAGTATATATTATATATAATAATAATATATATGTTATTATTTTTTTGGCTGTGGTGTGCAGCAGCTTGATGTGGGGGAGGAGGAGATGTCTCAGTTTCCAGAACCCCGGCCACAGTTGTGAAAGCACCGAGCCCTAACCACTAGCCCACCAGGGAAGTCCCATGTTGATACATTTTCAATTGATGTTCTGGGAGTTCCCTTTGTGGCTTCGTGGTTAATGAACCCAACTAGTATCCATGAGGACACGGGTTCGATCCCTGGCCTCGCTCAGTGGGTTAAGGATCCAGCGTTGCCTTGCTCTGTGGTATAGGTCACAGATGCAGCTCAGCTCCCTTGTTACTGTTGGTGTGGCGTTAGGCCGGCAGCTGTAGCTCTGATTCGACCCCTAGCCTGGGAACTTCCATATGGCCCTAAAAAAGACCTGTGGCCCTAAAAAGCAAAAAAAAAAAAAAAAAAAACCAAATTGATGTTCATAAAGAAGGTTTTTTTAGCCTTTAAAATCTCATGGTCCTGCTGAAATACGTCATTGTTGTATTTGTATGTGTGTGTTTTTAATACCCCATTTTATTACAAGAATATTTTGCTAAGACGCTCACAATAAGATAGGAAAAAAAAAGAAAAAAGAAAACACGATTATTCTAAAATGGATAGTAAATAACAAAATGAAAGTCATATTTGACAGACAGAAATGCATATCATGAGAGTTTCTACAACTGATTAGAATGGTCTACCAAAATATTTAACAGCTTTATTGAGGTATAATTGATATGCAGTAAATTATACATATTTAAAGTGTACAATTTGATGTTTTGACATAAATGCCAAATACAGATATGACACACACAAACTGACACAACTTAGAACATAACGAACACATCCAACATTCCAGTGGTTTCCTTGTGCCCTTTTGTAATATTCCCTTCCTTCCACCCTTCCCATCCTCATCTGTCACCATCCCCAAGAAATCACTGATTTTCTGCCACTGTAGATTAGTTGGCATCTTCTAGAATATATGTATAAATAGAATAATTCAGAATTTACTCGCATTTATATGGCTTCTTTCACTAAACATGATTATTTTAAGATTCATCCATGTTCATTCCATTTATTTTTGTGAAATATTACCTTTTGTATAGTACAATTTGTTTATCCGTTAAGCCATTGATGGATATTTGTGTTGATTCCAGTTTGGGGCTGTTACAGATAAAGATACTATGAGTATTTATATGCATGCCTTTGTATAGACATATGTCATTTCTCTAGGGTACATTCCTAGGAGTAAAACAACTTCTCATATTACAGGTATTAGTTTAATGTTATAAGAAAATGACAAACTGTTTTCCAAAGGAATTGTACTGTTTCACATTTTCAATATCAGTGTATGAGAGTTCCTGTTGCTTCATATTCTTATCATCACATGATATGGTCAGTATTTTTAATTTTAAACATTCATAAAGGGGTGTAGTGGTATCATGATTTCAAATTGCATTTTTAAACTATTTTATTCATTTTAATATATTTATTTGTTGGGCCACACCCATGGCATGTGGAAATTATCCCAGGCCTGGCTAAAACCCACAGCAGCTACCTGAGCCTCTGCAGTGACTATGCTAGATCCTTAACCTGCTGTGCCACAAGGTAACTCCTCAAATTACATTTCTGTAATGAAATACATTTCTGTAATTGAATATCTTTTCATATGATTTGGTATCTGTAAATCATCCTTTAAGAACTGTCTATTCTTTTAAAATGGATATTTTCAATTGGGTTATTAGTTTATTATTGAATTTTGGCAGTCCTTTGTATATTATGGTTACAAGTTCTTTGTCAAATATATGATTGGTAAGTATTTCCTGTCAATCTATGGCTTATATTTTCATTCTCTTGACAGTGTCCTTTAAACAACAGAAAGAAGTTCTTGATATTGGTGAAGTCCAATTTAACTTTCTTTTCCTTTTAATGATATGGCTTTCAGTGCTGTATCTAAGTAATATTTGCCTAATTCAATGTTACGAAAATTTTCTTTTGGAAGTTTTATAGTTTTAGGATTTACATTTAAATTTCTAATCCATCTTAAGTTTGTTTTTGTTTATGGCACAAAGTATCAAGGTATGCATCAAAATGATTCTTTTCTTTTTTTGTCTTTTTGCCTTATCTAGGGCCGCACCCGTGGTATATGGAGGTTCCCAGGCTAGGGGTCTAACAGGAGCTGGAGCTGCCGGCCTTCGCCACAGCCACAGCAACGCGGGATCCGAGCCGCGTCTGCAACCTACACCACAGCTCACGGCAACGCCGGATCCTTAACCCACTGAGCAAGGCCAGGGATCGAACCCACAACCTCATGGCTCTTAGTCGGATTCGTTAACCACTGAGCCACAAAGGGAACTCCGATTCTTTTCTTTTTAAAAAACTCATTTCCAAATGTTCCAATACAATTTGTTGAAAAGACTATTCTTTCTCTATTGAATTGCCTTTGCACCTTTGTCAAAAATGTGTGTCACTTTTGGACTTTTTATTTTGATGTTTTATTAACCTTCCCACCAAGACCACACTCTCTTGATTATTACGGCTTTATAAGGTGACTACAAGTAATCTACCTCTTCTAACTTTTTTCTTCTTCCAAGTCATTTTGATGATTCTAGATCTTTTCATTTCTCTATGAATTTTATTTTTTTGGACATTCCCAGGGTATGTGGAAGTTCCCAGGCCAGGGGTCAAACCTGCACCACAGCAGGGACCTAAGCCACTGCAGTGACAATGCTGGATCCTTAACCTGCTGTGCCACAACGGAAATTCTCTCTGTGAATTTCAGATTTGGTTGTCAATTTCTATTTTAAAAAATCATATGCTGGATTTTGATTGGGATTGCCTTAACTCCACAGATCATTTTGGGAAGAATTGACATTTTAACCGTATTGACTCTTTAGATCCATGAACAGGATACAGCTTTTCATTTATTTAGGTATTCTTTCATTTCTCTCAGCTATATTTTCTAGTTTTCATCATATAGTTCTAGCACATTTGACAGATTTATCCCTAAATGATTTCATATTTTCTTATTCCATTGCCTATGATTTTATAAGATTTTGACTTCCAATCATTTGTTCCTAGTATATAGAAACATAATTGATTTTTTGTGTATTGATCTTTTATCCTCCAACCTAGTCTAAACTCACTTAATAGTTCTCGTAGCTTTTTGTAGATTCCATCAGATTTTCTACACAGACCATAATGCTGTCTACAAATAAAGACAGTTTTATTTCTTCTTTCCAATCTAAATGCCTTCTTTATTGCCTTTATTTTCTAGAATGTCCAGAACGATGAAATGGTAAAAGCAGATATCCTTGCCTCGTTCCTGAACTTCAGGTGTCAGCATAGGCCCTTTACACTACAAACCCAATCTATACAGCAACCAGATAAGGTAGATACAGTGTTATCAGTGTATTATCAATGCTTAAACTGAGGTAGAGAGAGTCCATGTCATGGGCCGAAGTGGATGTAGCTCCCAACCCCTTTCACCTCTCAAAATGCAGCTGTAGTTTTTGCCTTGGCATTCACTGCTTTATCCTTACTTACCACAAAGGTGACAGCTTTAACACTCCACTCTTGAATACGCTCTCAGGCTTTGCCCCAAAATTCCATTTGACCAAAGTGAAGTTGAAATGTAGGGAGGAAGGAGGGGGAGGACTGCAAAAAAGTAACACGAAGGGAAGGAAAAAAGAGCTAGGGAGTTCCTGCTGTGGAGTTCAAGCCATGGGTTAATGATGCGGCTTATCTCTGTGGAGTTGCTGGTTCGATCCCTAGCTGGGCGCACTGGCTTAAGGACCCAGCGTTGCTGCATCTGTGGTATAGCTTGCAGCTCTGGCTCAGGTTGATCCCTGGCCTGGGAACTTCCATATGCTGCAGGGGTGGCCAAAAGAGAAAAAGCAAATTAAAAATAAAAAAGGGAGCTAGTAGATGGAAGAGGGATGCGGGAAGAGGAGAGTGAAGATGTTAGGGAAGACACAGGAAGACTTTGGCTGGTAAGTGAGATTACTCAGAGGGGAAGCCTATCATCTGCATATTTCATATAGTGAGTAGAAAAAAGAAAAAAAATTGGGATCCACAGGGCAAACTGACCTCTTTTAGCGATTCTAGGAACACGGCCTATTTTTAAGTTTGGTGCTTCTAATAAGTGCACTAATTTTGGAAAAAGAAAATATTTTATGTATACTATTACACGGGATCGAATAACAGAATCAACACCCTAGATCCGTGACCGGCAAGCTACAATCCATGGGTCAAGTCTGTCCCACCACCTGCATTGTAAAAAGAGTTTTATCAGAACATAGCCTTGCCCATTTTTTGACATATTATCTATGGCTGCTTTTGTGCTACAGCTGTAGGATTAGAGGGCCATGAAAGAGACCCATATGGCTCTCAAATCTGAAATATTTACTCTCTGGCCCTTTATAAACTGTGTTTCTCAATCTCTGCCCCAGGTCATTAAGCTGTGCCTAGGATTGCAAAGGTAAAGAATGAACAACTTTCTGGCTAACACGTATCAAAACAAAATAATCGTTCACTATTTTCTCGGAAGAGTTGGAGCATATATTAACTAGAAAACTTGTTCTCAATTCCAAGTATCGCTTGATGGGTATGAAGAACCTAATTCTTTCCTTCTACTAATTTTCTCATTGGGCCATGCAAGAGCACGAGACTGGAGATCCTTCACCCTGTTACTCACCAGTAAATGCTCTATAAATTTAGAAAATTATTGACTAGAAATTTCGCCCCTTCTTGATAAACTCAAGAAGTGTTAATATTCTTGGCAAAAATTGTTTTTTGCACTAATTGCCGTATCCATCTGCTCTGTGAGATTGATTAGACTGGGAGAGCATTTGCTCTCTCCTGCAGTCCCAGCTTCCTGGCCCAGCAGAAAGCTAGATCTGTCTTATGTTTCCCATCCTGAGAAGGACACACCACTGACAACTATCAACTTTTCCTTTGGGGATTTGAGATTAAATTGGCACTTGGCTTGATAGCCCCTGGGGAAATGATTCCATCTAAAGAGAATTTTGTTGAAGTAAACCAACCCACCAGGGGTTTCCATGATTTCTTCTTATATAGAGAACCTCTCCTGTCGAGAAAGTCTATTTCTCTAGACCCGGTGGTTGGAGATGAGGTCCTGGAGAAATGTTCTCTCACCACTGGGGAATGCAAGAGGAACAAAGGACTCTGCCCTCATCTCTCTTAACTCTTGGGCTCATGAAACCTGCAGAGACTGAGTGATGCTACCAGTGAAACCTCAAGCTTAAATCTGTTTAGATTGCACCCAACTTCTATATATTTATTTATGGCTAAAAATGAATCTATCACAGTAGCCTCCGGGTTAAAAAAAAAAAATGGGGAAAGCATAAGAAAAAAAGCTTATATAAAGGGTTTATCCAAAAATAGAAACAAGCTTCTGCTATTATAGTGCTCCCCATAGACCTAATTGTAACACCATATTGGGAAGTTATTCCAGAACCTGGGTGTCTGTGGTGCAATGTCCCGCAAGAAACAAGCAGCTTGGTTTTACAGATCAAGAGTGAAAAGATACCTTTCTCTGCAAACTCACAGACTAAATCTGAAGAGAATTTCATTTAACAAAATTTTATACTCTCTCCCTTGCTAGGAGTTCCCATTGTGGCTCAACAGGTTAAGAACCCAACACCGCGTCCCTGAGGATGCAGGTTTGATCTCTGATCTTGCTCAGTGGGTTAAGGATCCAGCGTTCCCACGAGCTGTAGTGTAGGTTGCAAATGTGGTGCGGATCTGGTGTCGCTGTGGCTGTAGTGTAGGCCAGCACCTGTAGCTCAGATTTGACCCCCAGCCTGGGAACTTCCGTATGCCATGGGTGCAGCTGTAAAAAGAAAAAAATAAATCATTAAGTAAGTAAAAGCATCATTGCCAGAAAGGCAAACTAGAGCAAGAATTTTCACACACTTGTCTCTCTGTGGGTGCTTATACAAAACTGAGTTTCCACTGGACCAGAGGGAGTTGAGAAAAATGAAAAAAAGGAGAGAGAGAGAGAAGTTACGTTTTTTGTGTTTTTTTTTTAATATAATGCTGTGTTTATACATTTTAATGGACTCCAACTTCTGAGATTTTTTTTTTTTGATTCTTACTTGGTGGTAAAACATCTCTTTTGTGAAAAAATGGTGATAAATTCTGAGAGGACCCATTTATTTTTTTTACTTTGATTCTATTGTCTTGGTGTCATGCAGTGAATAGAAAGCCATCTTACTGAGATCACCTTTAATTTGTTGATTTTGTTTTGTTTTACTAAATCCAAAACCTAAGTACTTTTAAATTTAATCAGAAGTTCTCAAATCTTTTGGTCCCAGGCTTCTTTATACTTGTAAAAACTGAGACTTCCATTTCCAGGAAAATAGCAGACACATTTTTTTCTTATTCCTCTGGCTAAGTACAACTCAAACCACTGGACATTATATATAAAACAAACACTGAGAGATTCCAAAAGATGGCAAGAAGGCAGACCAGTGAGGGACCTCAGGACCCAAGGAACAACGTAGCGGTATGTTTTTGCCTCCTATATCCTAAAGTGGGAGTTAAAGAAGCCAGCAACCCGAAATGCCAATGGACACAAACAAACAAACAAACAAACAAACCCCGAAGCCTGCTTTCTCTAGCCAAAGGAAAATCAAAGGGGCAGCCTACCACGACAGAAAACATTTAGGCTATAATTGCCCTATTCCAGCCATACACCACAGAAAATGCTGTGTCCTACCCCTATCCAGGCCAGCAAAACTGAGCAGAGAACCTAGATTTCCACTCTCAAGAGACTGTAACAAGGTGCCCCAGCCTCCCCAGTGGGTTGGTGTCAGGCGAGGTCAAGTGGACAATCAAGAATTTTATCACTGCCCAACGACGACAAAACCATCCCATACCCCCCCCCCACCCAATGGAGTCATGGTGGCCATTTGAGGAGTAGTAACAAAGTACTCCTATTTCTCCAAGTACCAAGCCAAGGAGCTATCCCTGGGGTCCTCCTGGGGAGCTGGAACTCCCACTCCTCTGTGAGGAGAATGCATCCAGATGTCAATAAAAGCCAAGTGGGGAAGCTGTCTTAGTGTACTCTCTCAATCTGATGTGCTATTTGTCATGTTTTCTTTTCAAGAAACTGTATTTTAAAATCTATCCAACACATAGGTGTTGAATACAGTTTTATTTGGGATTCTCATGAAAGCAGACCCCGGGACTTAGACTTGGTTTCCAGCAGTGTATTTAGGAGCGAAGATGTTGGCAAAGTGGACATGGAAAAGGAAAAACAAGCAAACAAACAAACAAACCAATGAGGTGTGTGTTAATCAGTGGATTAGAAGGAGAGAAACTGGGGCTGAGGGAACCATGTAGAATGGAGCTCAGAATGGTCCCCCTAGGGATGGGAAGGCTGAGATAGTTGTCCACCGATTTCCACCTCTCCCTAGTGCCAAGCAGCTGTGGGGTCTGTTCAATTTCCATCACCATGGTAGTTATTCTTAACATAATTTCGCTGGCAGAGTGTTTTCAGATACAGCCAGCTTGCCTAATATGGTTCAGAGAGGAATGCCCTTGGTGCTCTCAGAAGAGTCATTTGCAGACAAATTTAAGAGCTATGGATGGAGATGCCCCAGCCCCTGAAGAAAGATTCTGTTAACAGAAAAACCATGGCACCACTGGAATGTTTTTTTTTTTTTTCATTCTTGAAAACTCCATATTAAAGGCTATTCTCATTTATAACCAAGGATGAAAGTGGGAAACCCTACTATCAGGAAAAGACAAGGATGTCCTTTCTCATTACCCTTATTTTTTGCAATAAGTCAAGAAAAAGAAATAAAAGACATAAAATTTAGAAATACAGAGATTAAACTGTCCTTGCTTGCAAATGACATGATTTTTTTTTTAATCCAGAAAATTCTAAAGAACCTGCCTCCAGAAATAATGAGTGAGTTTAGCAAGGCCATAGGAACCAAGATGAACAAATAAAAAACAATCAGACTTCTATAAACAAGTAATGCAAAATTGGACATGGAAATTTTGGAAAACAAACAAGGTCATTTACAACAGTATTAAATAGCTGAGATCATCTGAGGCTTTCTCTTGGCCGATCCGCTCATACACAACGTTTTTTGCTGTTGTTGTTGCTGTTGTTTTGTTGTTAATTAATTAATTTATTTATTTATTTAAAGCTGCACCTGCAGCATATGGAAGTTCTCAGGCTAGGGGTCAAATTGGAGCTGTAGCTGCTGGCCTATGCCACAGCCACAGCAACTTGGGATCTGAGCCACATCTGTGACCTACTCTACAGCTCATGGCAATTCTGGATTCTTAACCCACTGCGCCACAATGGAAACTCCAAGTCAGATATAATCTTAACAGGAGATGTTGATAGGATTAACTTCTGCTTTGCTTCCTTTCCCCTTTCTTCAAACAGTTCTATTCCTGTTCTTTGAAGGCAGACACCTTTTGGGGGAGCTAAGAAAGCTCAATGAATAATGTAAAACACAAGTAACAAATATTTAGAGAGCATTCACTGGCTCTTTTGAAGCTGGTACCAAATGATCTGGGCCATTCTACTCCTAGATAGTCACCCAAGAGAAATGAAAGCATATATCCTAATAAAGACCTGTGTGCAAGTGTTCTTGGCTATTCATAACGGTCCTAAGCTTTAAACAACCTAAATGGCTGTCAGCCAGTGATTGGATAAACAAACTATGGCACATCCATACTGTGGAATACTACTCAGCAGTGAGAAGCAATGCATTACTGATGTATACTACAGTGTGAATGGGTTGCAGAACATTATGCCAAATGAAAGAAGCTGGACACAAAAGAGTATTTACTGTATGGTTCCATTTACATGTAATTCCACAACAGGAAAAATCAACTTTTCAGTGACAGGGAGCAGATTTGTGGTCCCCTGAGGGAGCAGGTTAGGGGAAACTGAGTATACTGGGGCACAGGGGCTGAGGGAGGTGTTCTCTAAACTGTGCTGGTAGACACACTGATAAATGCATTTGTCAAAACTCATTGTTTGATTCTACTTCAAATGGGTGCTTTTTAATTTAGGTAAGTTATATCTAATTACTACTGATTTTTTCAAAATGGGTAGCCACGACACCATCTTCTACCAGTATTAGAGTTTGCTTTCTTTCTTTTCTTACTTCCTTCCCTCTTTCCCTCATTCCCTCCTTCCTTTCTTCCTTCCCAGCTTCCTTCATTTTCTTCATTCTTCTCTCTTTTCTTCCTTCCTCCCTCTCTTCTTTCTCTCTCTCTCTTTTCTCTTCTTTTTCAACTCAAAAGCCCCTCAAACCGCAGGTGGCTTCCACTAATCTTGTGATAAAAAGGAAAGCATTATCCTCTGGTCAACCTCCTAGAATATGAAAAGGGCCTGACAACATGCTGGAACTATTTGGAGGCAGGTGGGATGAAAACATACACAGTCAACTGGTTGAAGGCATAAATCAGATGCGTACGTACAATTCCAAAACAAGCTCAAGTGTAGTGTAAGACATGGTGAGAGACCCCTTGCAGTGGCACCGCTGGCAGAAGGCAAGGCTCCGGATAGCCAAAGGCTGCAGGGGAAGACAGATGTTTTATAGGCAGAGGTATTTACTGCCAATGGCAACTATGCTGATGGAACCATTCTAACAGGAAAAAAAATGAAAGAAAGCTAGCCCTTCCTCTTAATATCAGACTTGGCCT
>PVHT021183699.1:5844837-5856820 GCA_004024745.2 Catagonus wagneri | reverse complement strand
CTAATCTAGCTTTCCTAAAGGGCTTTATCTAGATTTTGATAGTTGTAACCTGAAAAAGGAGTCCATGATTTAGAAAGTTGACTAACTTGTAATAATGATCCCATAGACTTCAGGAATTTTTCTAAACCTGTTTAACTGCAGACCCCTTTTGAAAAAAGCACCTGGTAGGATGTGTGTTTCATACAATTTGTTCTTCACAAAATGTTGTTTAGATCAGTCTCTGTGGCAGGAAGCTGAGGCCCAAGGACATTAAGACTCGGTGCCACACACTGTTAATTTATGACCAAATTCAGACCAGAATTTATAGATGTTTCCAGAAATAAAACTTCAACCCAAATCTCCTTGACTCTTTTGGCTGAAATATTCTCACACTGCCACCAAAGATTCTCAGTTATTTTTATTTATTTACTTATGTATTTTTGTCTTTTTAGGGCCGCACCCGTGGCATCTGGAGGTTCCCAGGCTAGGGGTCAAATCAGAGCTGTAACTGCTGGCCTATGCCACAGCCACAACAAAGCCAGATCCAAGCCGCATCTGTGACCTACACCAGAGTTTGTGCAATGCTGGATCCCTAACCCACTGAGCAAGGCCAGGGATCATACCTGCATCCTCATGAATTGCTAGTCAGATTTGTTTCTACTGAGCCATGATGGGAACTCTGATTCTCACTTACTGACAATGCCATGAATATATTCTGTGTCATAACATCCCTCTGTTGGGTCAGTAGTATAGTGGAAACTGTCCTTTTCACCTTAGAACAAAATAAGTGGTAGATATTAAAGAAGTGACCTGGTAGGTATGAAGGAAGTCGATGCCTAAGTACCTGCACGTTTGAGAAAATTGTTCCTTGGTCCTGAATGTTGGGGAACAAAAGCATCTTATTGAGAAATTACACCAGGAAAATTTTGGGCAGAAAGATTAAATTTTTGCTGTTATTTCTAAATGTCCTAAATAAAACTATTAAAAATTTCTGCACTAGACTATAATTCACAAGGAAAGGAATGGTCATAGTGAAAAAACAGGTTTTCCTAGTCTTCGAATGCTTGAATTTTGTTTCAGAAATTCTGCAAAATATTCGGTCTGCTTGCCAGAACTGATTGATGAAATCCCACTATGTAATGAAAGAATGTGTTCTGGGCATCACATAGAGTTCTTTATTAAACAGACTATTAGCTCACACACTGAATTTCTTCATTCTATGGTAATGTTTAAGTTCAAAAGTCTACTCCCCAAATCATATGGGCTAAGGTTATCACTGCTGGTTAAAACAACAACAAAAAAACACATCTTCTCCCTCATTCTCAGGGTGGCAGCTGACATTCCCAAGGTAAATTTGTTTTCCTTTCTGGTAAACTAGACCCTTTTTGTAATGCTACTATAACCGAGACCTCATCAGTTTGTATAGGCAAATGAATTTTCAAGAACCCAGAGTTCTTGTTCTTGCTCTGTCTGCCCAGACTGGAATCTTCTTCCACTGTCCAAATGTCCTCTGAGTATTTCTGAGAGTCCACAAAGGGCTGATCCTTACCTGGCAGGTACTGCTACACTAGTGATTTACAGTTGGCTTCTGGTCTAATTGGCTGCTCTCAAGTTATTTTGCATTGATACCCATGTATGTGCTGACAAACCGGGCAGTGTGCTCTGGACTACTCCTGGCCCCTGGGAGCTGAGTGTCTCAAATACTCATGCTCAAATGTCACTCCTGCCACGGTCAATGGAGCTCACTGTGAAAGTCAGCCTTCTATGTTCCCAGAGCCACTGGTCTGTCATGTGTCGTGGCGGACTGTGCAAAGGAAGGGAGAGAATGGCTACTGCCCTAACTCTGTGTCACACTGTGTCACCTATATCTGCAGCAGACCTGCTTCTGCCCGGAGCTTCACCAAGGGCCAAGTTCATGGGCAAGTACAAAAGGTCTCATTGTAGCCCTCACGTGCTTCGCCAGACCGATCCACCCTAACCCCAAGAGCTGAGTAAGTCTTGGCTGCTTCATCACCATTTCCAGAGCACCTTCTCCTCTCTGCCTGTCCTGGATTCTGTCCTCAACCAAATCCTCACCTTCTCAACTAGTCACAAAATAAAGATTCCTGTGAATATCAGTGACTGCCACCTGAAACTCATGGTGCCTTGGGAGTGAGTGATGCTCTTGTCAGTTGCCACCCAGATCCCAAGTCAAATCAGAAAAATACCCCCTTTATACTTATTAAAAAGCATCAGCACTGGGAGAGAAAAATGTATATGTATTTATGGAGAGAGAGAGAGAGTGAGGGAGGGACTTGCATAAGTAACAAGGGAGTGCGTGGAGGGGTGGGAGAGCTGGGATGAAGCCATCTGGAGCATTTATATTGAAATAGCTGTTTCCTGGAGATTGAATGAAAGCATTGCCTGTTGACAACATAGACTGTTCTATCTCTACTGATAAATGACTTCCTTCTTAACTCTCCATAGGAAAAAAAAATGCATCAATATCTTTTCATTTTGTTTTAAATGGCAGGAATGTAAGTTATAGAATTATGCTTTCAGATTTAGGGATGCCATGAACATCTAACCTTTGATATTTCCAGTTTTAAAACGATGGATTCTATGAAAGAATGGAAATACTGAGGGTTGACGGCCATGGCAGTGGAACCCTTGAAAGATGTTGGTCAAATTCTATTCCAAAAATTTCCTTTAAACAATCAGATATGATGCAGTCTTTCCAATAAATTATGAAGTTTCAATCAGTGGAACTGGAATATTTCCAAGATTAAAAAGTGGTAATAATCCAAAGCTGATTTCACATATTAAATCAATGTATCAACATAACTGTGACATTTAATATGACTTTTGCTCTGGTTTTTTCAAGTTACCATGCTAAAGGAAGTATGCAAAAAGTTAAAACACAGCTGTATAACATTGTAAATAATGGTACTTTTTATTGGGAATTTTCTTCAGTATATACCTATATTGTGATTGTAGGTCTAAAATATATTGCATTCTAAGTACCAATAATGGTCAGTTTCTCTGGTTTGATTCAGATACCGACTCCAGTAGCCTTGATCAAGTGGACCAGGGTTTGTCAATATGGGTAAAGAACAAGTGAGGGTGCATGAAATATCTCAGGGGTACAGTCCGTAAGGCATGGTGAATAGATGAATATGGGTAATAATGAAGAGAGCTAAGTTAGTTTCCCATTTCTGGATGTGTTTGGTTTGCTCTTGGCTTGGAGGCAAGTTGGGTTGTACTGCCATTTACCAAGGTCGGCAACCCATGGTGCAGTGGGTGTGAAATGACTTCAGATCCACTTGTTCATGGCAAAAATGAAGTTGTAAAGTTGTTTTGACAAAGAAGTGAAACTGTTGTGTCAGGATATCCTCATGGCCACCCGTGATTGCCCACAAACACTCAGGAGCTCGGTTGCTGAGTGCTAGGGAATGTGGGGTATGCTGCTAGGGACATAGCCATAGGACAAATGAAGAAGAAACTCCAGGAGGGGACTCTTAGCCTATCAACACCCAGAGCTTGTGAGGACTCTCCCAGGGTGTTCGGTTGCCAAGGTGACTCTTGGCTGATCTAAAGAGCTCCCCAAAGACCTTGAGACTCCTGTGTGGATGAGTTATGCAAACCATGCACTGACTGGAGGAAAAGCTCATGTTGCTCACCAGCAGTGGAGCCTTCCTCCCTAGCAACATGCCTTAGCAACCAAGGACTTTCAATTTCATCCGCAGCTAGACTTCAGCTCCTGATTGGCTAAGCCCCTTGTCCCAACAACCCACTCAAGGAAAGTTACTCCACAACTAAATTTGGGCTTTCTTCCTGTCCTCTTCCTTTTGCCTGGAAAATTAATTAATCTATCATTGGTTTAGAGAGTGTTATGTCTTCATTGGCTTATTAAGTAAGAGATATTATTCTGCATGCTTGTAGATTACAGTTTTCACAGTCAACCTGTGTTAAATAAAATATTGGCAAAGATAGTCTCAGCCTCTGGGCATAATTTTCCCCAAAACAAAACACAAGCCAAAAAAGGAATATCATGTGGGAGGAAGCTGAGGAATGCATTTCTGGACATCATGAATTTAACATGTGGTCCAATAGGCAGTTACGTAAGAGCAATTGGACTGCAAGAGAGGTCAAACAGTAGACAGAGATTGGGGGACCATCAGCAGAATTAGGTCTTGGAATCTTGACCAAGGATATGAGAGTGTATTGACAAAGAAAAGTATAGGTCTAACAGAAGAACCTTGAGGGAGTCAGAGATTTCAGAAGCAGGGAGAGAAAGCAAAGCCCGAGGAACAACGTTCTAGAAGGAGAAGAAAATCTAGGAGAAAATGGTGTGATAGAAGTGGACAGAGAGAGAATTTTAAGAAAAAAGAAATAGTGGGTATTGTTGTTTTGACACTCAAGCATCTGATTCTCCTGGGCCTTTCCCTTCCTGGTGAGTGGTGTGGGCCAGAGGCATTGCCTGCTTTCTGTGAGGAAACCAAAGGGACTGGGTCCATCTTCTTCCTGTCCTGGGCAGACATCTCTAGGCTGGGCCAATGAGTACGATCTATTCCATGACTTACAATTTTTTTTTTTTTTTTTGTATAGCCTCGCCCACGGCATATGGAAGTTCCTGGGCTAGGGGTTGTATTGGAACTGCAGCTGCCAGCCTACAACACAGCCATTGTGACACTGGATCCGAGTAGCACCTATGACCTACAACGCAGCTTGTGGCAACACCAGATACTCAACCTACTGAGCAAGGGCAAGGATTGAACCTGCATCCTCATAGAGACAACACTGGGTCCTTAATCTGCTGAGCCACAATGGGAACTCCCATGACATGATTTTTAATGTGAACAGCAAGAAGGCAGGAAGCTGTAAGGATTAACTCACCACAAGGGTGGTGTGGACAAGAGTATACCTGGAGTGTAAACCTAGTGGTTGTCCTTTTACCTAGTTCATTTGCTCTTTCTGATGGTCCAGTTTCCTATTTATTTTTTTCCAATAAAAATTCACTTTTAATTAAGCTAAATAGCTGATGCAGAGTTAAATGAATTGTGCCCAAAAAGATGATGAAGATGAGTAAACCCAGCTTCTGGAGTACTCAAATCCCCCAAGTTCAGAGAGTTAATCCCAGCATAAATGGGTCTCACATCTCTTAATTTCTACGCTAAGACACTGGCTTTGGTTTCGGTTCTTATTGTGGTAAAATACACACCACATAAAATTTACCATCTTAACCATTTTTAGGCGTACAGTACCGTCGTGTTCAGTGCAGTCACACGGTTGTGCAGCCAATTTCCAGAACCCTTTTCTTCCAAGGCTGAGATGCTTTCCATCACACTACTTGTGGTGCATGACCACCCACCATAAATCTACCTTCCCAGCCTCTCTGAAGCTAGGTCTGGTCAATGGGATGTGAGAATTTGCGACTTGGGCAGCCTCCACTTTGTAGACTTCAGAGGAAAGAACAGGTCCTTCTTTTTTCCTCTTTTCCACTCAAAATAAATGTGGGTCATGGACCATTCTCATGAAGCCCATACCTAGGGATGAAAGTTGAATAAACAGGAAGAACAGCCCAGACAACTTCACAAAGGAGAACTGCTAGATGAGCTCCAACGCTTATACATCAAAAAACAAACAAACAAAAAAAAGGTCCTAGACCATTTAAGCTACTTTTTCAAGGGGAGTGCTTCCCAGAGAAGCTGAACCAATCAATCTTCATACCACCATGTTTCCTTTCCTCTTCTCAAAAGCCACATGAAAAATGCAAGGGAATTGCCATCTTTCCTTCTGGAATGTTGGATAGGTAGAGACTCGCGCTTATCATCCTTGGACCCCGAATCCAAGAAGAATGACTTTTTGTTTATCCTGTTAACAAGGTCAAGTTGTTGGAGACACACATGCATATAGTGCTGTAGTTTAGTGGATAAAGTAAAGCCAGGAGGAAATTAATTTGGCGCAACATGTGTGAGGTGGGACCTTTTCTTTTTTTCTCCCCCCCCCCTTTTTTTTAATTTTTAGGACCACACCTGTGGCATATGGAAGTTCCCAAGCTAGGGGTCAAATTGGTGAGCTGCAGCTCCCCACCCACACCACAGCTTGTGGCAGTACTGGATCCTGAATTCACTGAGCAAGGCCAGGGACCAAACTTCATCCTCATGAATACAAGCAGTGTTCTTGACCTGCTGAGCCATGACGGGAACTCCCTTTGAAGTGGGACCTTTGTCCAAAAACAGCTTAGCAGATAAATGAAGGGAAAAAATAATTATCTTTTTTATTCAGATTTATTTTTGGAAGATAAGTGTGTGCAGGTGGGGTGGGGGATGAGCAGTAAGAATACTGCACAAACATTTTAACGTATCCTTCCACATTTGAAAACTAGGAATATTCTCGCAGGAGCTGGTGGTTCCACCAGGTGGTAAAATGCTGGATAAAGAATTCAGGAAAGAATGTTTAAGGTTTGTATTTAGCAAATGACAGAAAGCACTATAAACGTGTTCGTTTTATTTCACAACAGTCTATAATTCTTATGAAACACTCACTTCATATGAAGATGAATTATAAGGCTGTTCACTTTCTTCTAGAGCTTCTGGATAGATAAATCAATCATATACTAGATTGAAAACAAACCTACCTAATAGCCGCCTCCCCCCAGGACTGGTGTATTCAATGTAGATACTCAGCGCTTTATTTATCTATTTAATAACAAATTCAAAGTTTTCCTTTTTTGGCCACACCCACAGCATGTGGAAGTAAGTTCTCGCTCCAGGGCTCAAACCCACTCCAGGGCAGAGACCTAAGTAAGCTGTGGCAGTGACAAAACCAGACCCTTGACCTGCTAAGCCACCAGGGAATTCCACACTTTACTCAGGACTTTAAAACCGCTTGTCTTGGAGTTCCTGCCCTGGCTCAGCAGTCAATGAACCCGACTAGCATCCATTATGGACGCGGGTTCGATCCCTGGCCTTAAGTCAGTGGGTTAAGGATTTGGCGTTGCCATGAACTGTGGTGTAGGTCACAGATGTGGCTCGGATCCCATGTTGCTGTGGCTCTGACGTAGGCCGGTGGTTACAGCTCCAGTTCGATCCCAAGCCTGGGAAACTCCATATGCCGCAGGTACGGCCCTAAAAAGACAAAAATAAATAAATAAAAATAAAATCACTTGTCTTTTGGCGTTCCCGTTGTGGCTCAGCGAGTTAAGAACCCGACATATCGTCTATGAGGATGCAGGTTCTGTTCCCGACCCCACTCAGTGGGTTAAGAATCTAGCATTTTCCCAAGTTGGGTCATTGGTCACAGATGTGGCTTGGACCTGGCATTGCTGTGACTGTGGTGTAGGCCACAGATGCAGCTCCAATTCGACTCCTAGCCTGGGAACTTCCACATCCTGCAGGGGTGGCCCTAAAAAGAAGAAAAAATCAGGAGTTCCTGTCGTGGCTCAGTGCTTAACGAATCCGACTAGGAACCATGAGGTTGCAGGTTCGATCCCTGGCCTCGCTCAGTGGGTTAAGGATCCGGTGTTGCCTTGAGCTGTGGTGTAGGTTGCAGACGCGGCTCAGAACCCGCGTTTCTGTGGCTGTGGCGAAGGCCGGCAGCTACAGCTCCTATTAGACCCCTAGCCTGGGGACCTCCCTATGCTGCGAGTGCAGCCCTAGAAAAGGCAAAAAGACAAAAAAAAAATCACTTTGAATCAGACAGACTTAGGTACAAGTCCTGACTCAACCACTTGGTAGTGTATGATTTAAAGAAAGTTATGTTGCTTTTTGGAACTGGAGGAAATCATATTTGCATTGTAGGGTTGATGTGATGTTAGGAAATACAATTACGTTAAGTGCTTAGCATGTTAACAAGCGCCCTGTGAATTGTGCAAACTGCTATCTTTTTTTTGGCCTTTATTGCTGCTATTTCTAAATGATAATTTCATTAGAGTAAAGTAATAACAATACTTATTATTATTACTAATATTACTATTATTAGTAGCTGTGAATTCCTTCTCCCATGTTTCTTCTTGGATTTTCTCTTCCCTGGTGATTTTGTGCTTTTGAATATCAATATCGGACTCTAAATAAAAGAAATTTCAATTAAAATTTAAAGAGAAATTCCAAGTGAGTTAAAATCAGGTTCAATATTTTCTTAAATCAGGAGGGAAGAAGAGAGAGTCCAATTCATGTAGAAAAATGCAGAAAACAAAGGAATTAAAGCATCATAAATAACAAAAAGCAAAAACCAAGATGCCTAGTACTCTGTTGGTAGTCAGTAAATATTAGGTATCAATAGGTGGGAAGTATTATTGCTGAAAAACTGCATCAACATAAATAGAGAAAAGTTTTTTGAAATACAAGGAATAATATACAAAATTCTATTTTACTGAATTACTTAACTCACTCAGCCTTAAACAGATAATACAACTAAAAAGTAAATAATGATATATGAGATGTATGCAATGTAATTTCTGCAATTGAATAGGGTTAATGTTATATATGCATTAAACTTTAGACCTTTCAGAAAATACAATGGCTTCAAGCAACTATAGAGCATATATATATACACACACACACATATATATATATATACACATATATATATAATTTAAGAGTCAAAGGATTTCTATTGCTCCTAAAAAGCTAAATTTATACCGGCTCTGACTTTCAGTGCAGAGAAAGTAGAATTTAATACTTCAAGTTAAAAGCTTAGAGGCCTACCTACTCAAAAAATTAAAAAACAAGCTTTGTGCCAAAGATAAAATGAAAAATACAGTCATAAAAATATTTAGCAAACAGCGATGACAACACTATGTATTTGTAACTGGGTACCGTGGTCAAATTTTCTCAGAGGAAAATTCATATCTTTTTGTTTTTAATCAGATAATATTCACTTTAATCAGATAATGTGTATCCTGTATCTGTCATTTTAGGTTGAGATATGTTGAGGTAACAGATGACTCAAAAATCATGGTTTGAAATGATATTTATTTTGAAATTATGTTTTATGTTCATCATGGGTTGGCTGCAGTTCTATGCCTTGACTCTTCTCTCTAGGAGCAGACTTTCTGAAGAGGGCTCATGGCACAAGAAAAAGAAAGTGTGGCAGACCATGCAGTGGTTCTGAGAAGGTCTGCTCAGTGGCAGCCCAAAGGTCTTCTGCTAACGTATTCGTGACAAAAACTGACTTCCGTAGAGTATGAATGTGCAATTCAGCCACTGGGTAGGGCAGCAAATATTTCAAACAATAATACAATCCAACCACAGTCTTCTACCTCGGTCATAAATATTTTCTTTCCTCCCTTGTTCATGCAAAAATATATTCAGTCACTCCCTAAAGGAGACAACATGAAAGTCTCCTCTGATCAAATTATCAGACTCAAAACCCCAGAATTCTTGTGAGAGTCTCTACACCAAATTTGCACGTGGCTCCATTTAAAAAAAAATATGTGTATGTGTGTGTATATATATATATATATATATATATTAATTTTTTTTTTTTCTTTTTACAGCCACACCTGCAGCATATGTAAGTTCCCAGGATAGGAGATGAATTGGAGCTGCAGCTGCAGGCCTATGCTACCGTCTCTGCAATGCCAGATCTGAGCTGCAGCTCCTAGCAATGCTGGATCCTTAACCCACCGAGTGAGGCCAGGGATTGAACCCACATTCTCACAGACACTATGTCAGCTTCTTAACATGCTGAGCCACAGTGGGAACTCTTGCATGTAGCTCCTTTTGATCTGGAGATGTATGAACTGAAAAGGAGCCAGTGGCAGGATAGCCACAATAAGCTCAGGCTTTTGGCAAAGGAGAGAGTGGGCAGTCCATGACAGTCACAGAGCCATCCATGGAGATGCTGAAAGCTCACTAGACATACTAGCTCGGACCCTGGCCAATGTCACTAAGAACTATTCCTTGAGTAGTTACTGGTTCTGCCCCCACAGTAGCTGCCAGTCCAGTATTCTCCATGGCTCTTGGTTCTGCCCCGGGAGATCCTTTCCTTTCCATCTTCTCCCCTGGCCACGTATAAATATCTCAGGGAATAGATTATCCTTAGGGGCTCAGAAGCGCTGTGGACCAGCTTCTTGGCTACAGATACATGATGTTCTGAGTGTAATCGTCCTGAAATGGGGTGGAGAGAGCAGAACATATTTTGTGCATTAATACAGGGTACCACACATGCTTTATGTGTGTTGAAACCTTCCATGGAAAACCAGTTCCACTGGCTCAGGGCCATATTTGGATTCCCTTTAGAACATGGGTTTCAGGTTCTACGTTTTTGGCTTTTTAATGAGCTTACAACATGCCTTAGAAAGAAGGTGTTTGGGTCAATCAGCTTATTCTTTGGTATGCCTACAGAGTTATGCTAACTTGGCACTATTAGATCTCAACTGGGTCAGTAGCCCCTGGGTATTTTTTTCCCCACTTTTGTACCTGTCCATCAGGTTGGAGGACACTGAAATGCATCAAGATATTATGGCTCTTCTTGCCTTATTTCAGTGGCCTTAGAACATTCTACTGTTGTGTAAAAGGGGCCCCAATTGAAGCAATGCAGTCTTTTCCTTAATTTACTCAGTCCTAAATCCTGTCCCTCAAGATTAGGAAATACAACTGATGGCTTTAGAATTTTGAAAAAAATATTTCCTTCACATTACATTTTTTTGAAAGTCGCTGTGAGTTGCTTCATGGTTTTGTGTTTCAATCTGATTCAATTTACATTTGTTTTTAAACTAGAAATATGGTTGACCATTGAAACAATGGGAGTTTGAACTGCATGGATCTACTTATATGCGGAATTTTTTTTCAGTAGATGGACGCTATGTACTAAGTCATCTGGTTGGTTGAATTCACAGATGCCGAGACCAGGATATGGAGGGCCCACATAAAGTTATACCTGGTTTTTCCTCCCCTCAGACAGCCAGCGTCCCTAACCCCTAGGTTGTTCAAAATAATAACTGCACAGTTATTATCTTTTCTAGCTATAAAATTATAGCTGCTGATTGTAAAAAAGAAATATTTAACAATGTGAAATTGACAAGCTCTGACCTGGTCCCCTCGCCTATTGGGAAGTGGCAATTTCCATTTGGACACCTCACATACGAAGCAGCTGGGGGCTCACCTGTGTGTTACAGCATCCAGCTCACAAAGGTGAGCCCCATGCTTACAGCCAGCCCATGTTTATCTAACCAAGTTCAGTTCATCACCAACTGATCAACAACACTCAAAGATTCTCCCTTTCTTAATATGGGACACATATATGTGCAATGTCCTGGCTTTAGAAGAACTTCCCTATTTTTTTTTTTCCTAGCTTAAACCTTTTTCCACAGAGACTAGACTTTGAAACTGGATTTCATCTTTGGCAATAAAATTTCTCCACTCTGTCTTCAGTTTCTGAACTCCTAGTCTTTTATTTTCTCTAACAAAAATGTTTTTATGAGTTTTTTGATAATTTAAATGTCTGCTTCCTATCACTACCAGATTTTTCATATTTTTCTATTTTCATCATTTTATATGTTCTCTTCAAAATTTTAATTTGTAGGATTATTAAACTTTTGTCAAATATGTTCCAAGCGTCTTTCCACGCTGTTGACTTCTTGATTGTTTTTTATATATAAAAATTAAAATTTAAAGAAATAGTTAAAATTGCTAATTCTTTCTTTTATTTTTTATGGTTTTTGTGTCTCAAATTATACTATATTTTTCCTTAATTTTTGCCTCTTCTTTTTGATCAACTTTAGGGAAAAGTTTTAAAATTTGCACTTAAAATACCTGAAACTGCATTTTATTTAGAAGAGTATTAATTTTGTATGTGTGGTAATTTTTTTGGTAAGGAAAAAAATAACTTAGAGAATAAACAAAAAGCTCCAGGAAAGAGAGAAACAGATACAAAAGGTAGGAAGCATTATCAAGTTACTATCAATAAATATAATAAAGCTTTACAATATTATTAGAAATGAGTTATTAAATAGTTATAATTGTCAAGAACTGTTTTCAAAATTGAAGATGTATAGTAATTGCAAAAAAAAAAAAAGAAA
>PVHT021183699.1:5787078-5843837 GCA_004024745.2 Catagonus wagneri | reverse complement strand
TCTTTTCTTGCTTTTGCTATATAAATTGTTTTCACATTTCATTATCTCCAAGGTATGTAAATGTTGATTCTGATTTTAATTATGTCATTGACTGTATTTAAATTTTAAATAAATCTTTAATCTATTTTGCTCTAATTTTCAACAACCCTAGTGAAACAACAAGTTTTGAGATTTTCCCAGCCAAAACAAGTTTTGAGTTTTACTTATAAAGATAAGTAAAAGAGTTCATTCAGAACATTCTCGCTCATACCTCACTTCTCAATCTTCATAAATATAATCTGGTGTTTTAGATGCCCATTATTAAAGTTTCTTTTTTTTTTTTTGCAATTACTATACATCTTCAATTTTGAAAACAGTTCTTGACAATTATAACTATTTAATAACTCATTTCTAATAATATTGTAAAGCTTTATTATATTTATTGATAGTAACTTGATAATGCTTCCTACCTTTTGTATCTGTTTCTCTCTTTCCTGGAGCTTTTTGTTTATTCTCTAAGTTATTTGGAAAATATCACTAGTTTTGGCTTCAAGAAGGACATATGGGAACCCTATATTTTAAGAACTCTTGGATCTCTGAGACTGTCTTGGATAAAATTATCAAGGCAGAATATTTTATCCAGATTCAGTAGATATTCCTTTATTGATGTCTTCCATTCAGTGTTGTAGAAGAGAAGTCTAAGGTTATTTTTATTTTTGTTTTTTTAATTAATTCTTAGGTAAAGTGTCTGTTATTAGCACATAATTATTTTTATATATTATATATGTAATTATGTATAATCACTTTTATATTAACATAGAATAAATTTATTTTTTTAATTTTAATTTTTTTTGCACACCCACAGCATATGCAGTTTCCCATACTAGGGTTCTAATCAGAGCTACAGCCACTGGCCTTAATCACAGCCACAGCAACGTGGGATCCAAGCCGTGTCTGCAACCTACGCCACCCACGGCAACGCCAGATCCTTAACCCACTGAGTGAGGCCAGGAATCGAACCTGCAATCTCATGGTTCCTAGTCGCTTTTGTTTCTGCTGCACCATAGCGGGAACTCCAAGAATAAACTTATCATTCTACAGTGGCACCAGGATGTGTTAGCTATCTATTGCTCTATAAAATGTTATCCCCAAATTTAGAAGCTTAAAACAACAGACATTTGTTATCATTTCCATGGGTCGGAATCCAGTAGATGCTTACTTAGTCGGTAATTTTGATTCATGGTCATTGATGAGGTTGCAGTCCAGTTGTCAGCTAGAGCGTAGGCATTTGAGGGCTTGCCACAAGCTGGATGATCTTCTAAGAAGCTCACTCACGGCTGCTCTCTATTGACTGGAAGCCTCGGTTCCTTTCTGGGTGTCATCAGGATGCCTCAGTTCCTTACCACGGAACTTTCTGTAGGGCCATTCATCATGGCGGTTGACTTCCTCCAAACAAGTGATGAGAGAGTCTGGGGAGGGGGCGGCGGTGCAAGGAGAAGGGAGAGAGACAGAGAGAGGACAGAAAGCCTGGGTACCTTTTATGTCCTGGTCTCTAAGTCGCATACTGCCATTTCCATTTTCACCTTATTTTATTTGTTTGTTAGAAGCACATAACCAAATCTGGTCCACATTAAAGGGAAAGGAAATTAAGATTCACTTCTTGAAGGAGGATTATAAGAGAACTTGAGGGCATTAAAAAACAAAACCTCATCATACAGAATAAACCAGTTGTGGGTATGGTTTCACTGATTTTTTTCCCCTACAGATTATTAGCCTATGGTTTCCAATTTTTATCTGGTTTGTAAAATATTTTTTCACTGATATCTTTGGCATTTTCTTTTGCTCTGTTTGCTGTAGCTTTTCTTCATGAAGTCTAATTATTCTACAGTCTTTATCTCAGCTATCCATTGCCTATAGGTTATTATCTCTTTATAACTTTCACCTTCATGGGTCTTTTCCTTTGCAATCTGGTAAAGGATCCTAAGTTTGTGCCTGACATAAATTCTGCTCCTTTTGAGTTCCAACAGCATCTTAAATCATGCTATTATAGTCTTAATATATCTGACGTCTTTCTACATCTTAGCCACATTTATTTTTAGTTCTGACTGTTACCTTTTCATGACAACTTGCTGGCTCTCTTCCTGGTTTATTCTCATCATCCACATTTTAGCTTCTCTTCATTGAAGTACTCTTCCCTTGTATCAACTGATGATTCCAAAGGGTTTCAGGACATTTTTCTCTAAACTAGAAGTCAATAATTTTTACAGTTACACTTCTCCTCTGAAACTTCCACCTTGGCATTATTTCCTCATAGGCTCACAGGTGCTTTCTTTTCACTTGTGTTATAACCTTGGCCAATGTCAACAAACAAGACGTGCAGCTTCCTTTGATTCTGTTCACTCGCATGGTGGGGATGGTTTTTTACTTATCATGATAACTAGAGGGAAAGTTGAAGAGTTTACCCCAAATGCAATACCTACCTTCTAGAAGACACCCATCAGTTGGACCTCTCCTTTATTGAGATGGCATCTACTCTTGCCACTCTCTGTTTTATAATGCTGTCAACAGGCAGAATACCTGGAATATGGCTACATACACTTTGATGCTTGTTTCCCAGCATTCTGCTTCTCTCTGTGTGCCTGAATTACAGACTGTATTTGGGGGGGGGCTACTCCATCTCCTAGGATGCGAGGCATTACTGCCAGCAGCCTCTTTGTTTTATCTGTTCTCATTCTAGTCATAGCTGTCTCTGCGGTAGTACAGAATAACATGGTGTTGATGGCAGGTTTGATCCCTGGCCTCTCTCAGTGGGCTAAGGATCCGGCATTGCCGTGAGCTGTGGTGTAGGTCGCAGATGCGGCTCGGATCCCGCGTTGCTGTGGCTGTGGCTGTGGCGAAGGCCGGCAGCTATAGCTCCAATTAGATCCCTAGCCTGGGAACCTCCATATGCAGCGGGTGTGGCCCTAAAAAAAAGAAACAAAAGAAATAAGAAAGTTTTATTGTGGTGTCCAGCCAGGATGGCATTTTAACCTGGAAATTTATCTTTGTGTTATTTATATTAGGAAAACACAAAATACTTTAAATGCTCAGCAACAGCAGATAAACAAAATGGATTATGGCGTATGTCTGTGAAGAACACTTTGTAGTCTTCAGAAATCATATTATTGAAGCGTATTTAATGGCATAGGGAAAAGCCCACAGTTTATCATTTGGTAGAAAAAAAAAGCTTCAAAATAGTATATACAATATTGTTTTAATTTAATAAAAACAGCAAAAATGGAAAACAAAGACAGGAAATATATTAATATAACATTCACAGAGATTCCCTGAACAGTGGAATTAGGGGTAACTCTATGCTTTATTTTGAAGGCATTTATTTTTTAAATTTTCTACTGAAATATATATTACTTAGTAAAATAAGGAAAAGAATTTTAATTAGCAGTTTGTAACCACAAGTTACTTTATTTGCAAAGGTTTTATCTTTAAAGATTAGTATTATATGCATAGTGGATTGGGGTGGGAAGGGAAATTTATTCTGAGGTAGAGGGAGAAATTTTTCTAGGAGCAAATATATTTGAGAACCCCAGTATTCTATATTTAATGTAATCCTAGGTAAGTATGGATTTATTGTCCTTCAAAGTAATTGATATATAAATATTACAACACTTGTGCGTGTACACACACACATACACACATACACACACAGGCATGTGTGTGCCATATAAGATTGATTTCAAGGTATCTGATGGCCACTTAAATAAGATGCTGGTATCTTACATCCATAAGAGGACAATAAGAAAAATTAATCTATAGTCCAGTGATTCTCAAAGTATAACCCCTGGCCCAGCATCATTAGCATCACTTGGGTTTATATTACAAATCCAAGTCCTCAAGCTTCATCCCACAACTTGACCAACTGAATCAGAAATTCAAGCCGATTCAGAAATATTTGAATGAATTCAATTATTCAATTTGAAAGTTGCAGCTATGGACATTAATAATGTCCCCTGAAGTGAGCATAAACAGACGGACAGAAACCCTTTAAGTACAGTCACGAAGAACCCAAGGCACTCTGCAAGGCAGAAGCATCTCTGATACTCAGCTAGATGACTGTTCAGGAGATGTGATCTGTCACAAGTACGTGACAGAACAACAGGAAAGGGAGAACTTGTTTCTTCAGGGGGTCTGGTGTCCCACATGCATTTATTGTGGAAAATAAAGAATAAAAAATATCATGTATACAGCAAACTTCTGGTGAACCCATCAGTTTAACTTGTAGAGCATTATTACGTGAGAATTAGCAGAGGCCCTGGAAATATGCTGCCCTGTGCTTCACTGGGGATTATTTGCCGTCGCTCCATCACTTGGCGGCGGGGGGAGGAGCTGATGTTGACGACCCATGTCTGGACCTATGTGTTGGACCACAGTGCTCAGTGGTAGAGAGTTGGGGGTAAGATTGAAGGTCTTAGAGCTCAGAGATTCAGAATCAGGCTGACCTTTCTTGGTCTCCCTTTCTTTTCACATGTGGTTGACTCGATGGAGGGGCTTGAGCCATCGTCCTGGGAAAGCCTGGAGTGGGAGTGTTTGACATATCTGCTGTAGACTTTTCGGAAAGAGATGACTCCCTGCTTCCCTACTTTCGGTGTCATTTGTTGGCAAGTAGGCTGGTAATGATGTGTGCGCCTGAGATGCGGTTTTGGTTCTGAGGGAAAGGGATAAGGCAGGGCACTGCCCTTAGGCTCACAGGTAGCTCAGGTACCAGGAGTCATTTTCTTCCTCGTCTGGTTGTCGGACTTAGCACAAATCAAACCAAACCAAAACATCCAGTGTCCAGTTAAATTTGAATTTTAGATAAACCTCAAATAATTTTTAGTATAAATATATTCCATGCAAAATTTGGGACTTCCTATTTAGTATATGATATGCATTGGTTCAGTATAAAACATTTAATATATATCATCTTTTGTATGCTATTGTAGTATAGTTAATATTTTATTATATCTCTGTATGTCTTTTCCCACTTGATTGAATGTTTGGGGTTGTACGGATTACATTTTTTTGTTTTTTGGCCATGTCCATGGCATGTGGAAGTTCCCGGGCCAGGGACTGAAGCCTCACCACAGCACTGACAGTGCTGCGTCCTTAACCACGAGGCCACCTGGGAACTCCTATACTTTCATCTATAGCATGCAATATTTGGGACATACCCTAAAAGATAAACTGTTTCTCTAAAATTCAAATTTAACTGGTATCCTATAATTTACCTGGCAATGCTCCTAGGTAAACTGGGCTAGATAGGAGACTCCATTAGGATTGGGGACAAAAACCCTTCAAGAAAAACAGATTTTTGCTTGAATGCTATCCTCCTTTGAGAACCTGGCTTTGAATTTGGGTGTCAGTGTCCTTGTATCCTACCCATCCGGACACTATCTCAAGATGATTCCCAGAAAGCAGCTACAAGTCTGACTGGCAAGCCAGTTAAGTCATTATTTTTTTCCTTGAATAGTTGCAAATTTCTCAAGGGGTGAGGGAATGGCAGGTACTCCTTTGATATGATCTATGATTAATTTCTTCGGTTTTTTTTTTTTTTTTTTGATCTGTTTAGGGCTGCACCTGCAACATATGGAATTTCCCAGGCTAGGGGTCAAATCAGAGCTGTAGTCGCTTGCTTATGCCACAGCCACAGCAACACGGGATCTGAGCCACATCTGCAACCTACACCACAACTTATGGCAATTCCAGATCCTTAACCCACTGAGCAAGGCCAGGGATCAAACCTGCATCCTCATGGCTGCTAGTCAGATTCATTTCTGCTGAGCCACGATGGCTAATTTCTTTTGAGAAATATATTTTCCAGGATCACTCACAGAAGAAAATACCCTCTCGTTTCCTCTGCATACAATTTCCAGACAGAAGTAACAGCATAACTGATCATTGAGACCAGCGATCATACTCAGCCAGGCGCTCAAAAGGGCAGTTGTGATTCATACTTGGTTTTCACATTCCTGCTCAATGGCAGTTTAGGGGAGTTTTTTTTGTTGTTGTTGTTGTTTGGCTGCTTTGCATCATATGGAGTTTCAGGGCCAGGGATCAGATCTGAGCTACAGTTGTGACAGCTGTGGGCAACACCAGATCCTTTCACCCACTGTGCCGGAGCTGGGGATTGAACTCGTGTCCTGGCATAGCAGAGATGCTGCTGATCCCTTTGTGCCACAGCAGGAACTCCTAGGGGACCGATTGTACTGCCAAAAAATTTTTTTTCACTAAGTGGAAAGTCCATTTTATTAAAAACAAAATGTGTAGCTCATCCAAGCAGGTCAAATGCACTTATTCTGTGTTCTCCAACTTGGTCTATTTGATAGTCTGGGAACAGGGTTCTGTGCAAAGGCTTTGTGCGCTGCTGGCTTTCAGCTGGGGAAGTTGGGGATGAGCTATTGCTTCTCTCCCAGGTGAGAACAGGTGTACACCACTTTAAATTTCCCGTGGATCTGATTGCATCATTTGTTATATTATCCAACATAATGACATGAAATACGTAAATAATAAAATGCCAGTTGTCTGCTGAAAATTTAAAGTGGCAGATCTTCTTTCTTCTGTTGGAGAGGCTGCTGTCAGTTGATGGAGCTTTCACCGCTGAAAAATGACGGCCAAGCTGAAAGGAGTCACAGGGGAGAACTTACTCCTCTGGCTGATAAAGCGAGTACAAAAAGGAACAGCAGGACATCACCCGTTCTCCACTCCATGCAACTGCCATATCTTCCCGCGGTGATCACACGCTTGACAAATCAGGTTACGTCGAAGCAGCATTTAAATCATAGGACAATGGAAGGGAGTGTTCAGAGGTCAAATGCTCTCCTGTTAAAAAAAGTAAAAGAGGTAGCATCTTTTTCCACTTTTTAAAAAAATACATAAATGATGACTTTTCCTTGTCTTTTTATCCAAGGGTCAACTTGATGGGTAAGCAATCATATTGGGTGGAAACCACAGTACAACTGCAAAGCAGAAGAGGCTGATTAAAGATTTCCCACATTTTGGGGAACTCAAGGCACAACTGTTCTAGCCACACCACATACTGTTTTTCTGGCTGCCTAGATTCCTTAAAATCCAAGAATTTCCCCCTCAACTGGAGTAAGGTTATCAGTGGATTTCCAGTTGCAGTGTAAACAAAATGAACCACAACTCTTTATTCAGTGGGGCTTCAACACCAACACAGCGACAGCCCATTCTGGAAGCTTTGTGTGAGCTGCAAGGAATTTAACAGTGAATAAAACATGGTTTCTGCTCCCACGGCCCTTCTGGCCTTGCAGATCATTCTGATAGGAATTCAGGGTTTCGTCTATGATGTCTTTTGCAACCAAGGGATGAATCACAAAGAACCCTTCGTGAAATGACAATTCTTTTCTTCGAATTTCCTCTAAACTCCTCTAAACCTCTAAATTCCATATTAAAAAGCACAAAGGTGTAACTTTTAGTTAGGGCTTTTTAACTGTTGATGCAGAAGTGACCATTAATGTCTCCCGGTAGTGAGAGAACAGGAGTTGTAAGGGATAAATACATAGATGGAATGTGGGGAGAGATAACCCGTGAACAAACTACCGTTTGTCCTACCCAATATTGTTGGGCTTCTAGTTCTGGGCCCACAAAGGCAAGATACACAGAATCCATTCTGGAGGCCTTACAGGAGACATAAACAGTGTGGTAGAGGACTTACCAGGGGATTTGGCTGTGGAGCAGTTGCTGGTGTGTTGGGTAAGGAATGAATGCCAGGGCTGTACACAGCCCTGAGACTTGCCAGCTCAAAGTATTATCTGCTTATGAATTAAGAATGCATTTTGATGGAGCTCTGCTAATTTGCCTAAAGGAATGAGAGTGGGAGCTATAGGAATATAGAAAAAGCTCCCGCACTGGTGAGATGTTGATGACCTCAACCACAGGTAAGCTGTAGTTCTCTATGGACGGTGCAGGAGGAAACGTTATGTATTTATATTGTGACTGTTTGGGGCAATGTTTTGAATGATACATCATCTGACTGTAACTATCCTGACTTAAAATTTGTCATTTACAACAAAAGTGAAAATGAGATTTTCAGAAATTATTCAGAAATATCATGGTGTTTTATGCTTTTTGTTTGTTTCATATACATTAGCTTCCCTTTTGTGCTTTGTCTATACTCTTCCCTTCATTTCTTCTTCTTTTTCTTTTTTTTTCTTTTTTTTTTTTTTTTTTTTTTTTTTTTTTTTTTTTTTTTTTTTTTTTTTTTTTTTTTTTTTTTTTTTTTTTTTTTTTGCTTTTCAGGGCTGCACCAGCATCATATGGAAGTTCCCGGGCTAGAGGTCGAATCAGCGCTACCGCTGCTGGCCTACGCCACAGCCATAGTAACATGGGATCCCGGCTGTGTCTGCAACCTACACCACAGCTCATGGCAACACCAGATCCCTGACCCACTGAGCAAGGCCAGGGATCAAACCCACATCCTCATGGATACTAGTCAGATTCGTATCTGCTGAGCCACAATGGGACTCCCTGCCTTCACTTTCAACTTATTTCCTCTTAAGCATGAGAGTAGAAATATATTGCGAGCTGATGATGGCTTAAAAGTGTGACTCTATATTAATGAAATACAAACAGTACTTCCCCTAAAATTGAATAGTTCTACAAAATTCCATTAGGATCATATGTGTGTGTGTCTTTTCTCACTTACACGTATTTTTGCAGGTATGGATTTTCATATACCTCTATGAACCCTGTAGAGTACCTTGAATACAATAGCAGCTCACTAAACATAACCAGATAAATTAATGAATGAATAATCTGGAAAGATGGGAGAAAAATCATTCACAGACCTGTCTCAAAATGATACCTAATACTTGTGTCTTCTATGGACTGGAAATAGAAACACTAAGAAACAGAAGTATCAAAATGTCTGTATCTGTAACAAAATAGTGCTTTCTGGTTCCAACTGTACCCAGTTAATCACTTTTATTCTAACAGATCTCGAGCTTCCCACCAACACGGCAGAGCATCAACTCAAGTTTGTAGGATGAGCTGAACTTTTTCCTCAAGTCCTATAGCTCCCCTTGATTTTGGCCTTTGCAGTCAAGGATTCACATAGTCTAAGTAGAATTCTACAAACCTGGATCTGATAGGTTTGGCTGGTAGAGGCCAGGGAGCTCGTAAGTAAAAGAGTTAAGCCCAGAGTTCAAGGCCTGTATCTCCGCTCTACTACTTGATGGCCACATGACTTTGGCTCTCATTTCCCTCCTCTATAAATGAGGGAAAGTAACTGTGAGAATTAAGTTGGATGAATGAGTATAAATCACATAGCACATAGTAAGACCTTGTCCATATTAAAATTACAGACTAGTGGGGGGAGATAATCGTTTGTCCTGAGGAAAGCTGGAAGTAAATTTTTAGCTGAGTCTTAAAGGGAGAGTAGGTGTTTTTTTTCCCTTTTTGGTTTTGCTTTAGGCACAGAAACAAGGGAGGGAGATTCCAGACAGAGAAAATAGCATGAACAAAGGCACTGGGGTTAGAAAACACAGGATATGTTCAAGGATCAGAAGACCATCCATCCATGGCCCACCGGTGGCCCCCAGAGCCTGGAAAAGAGCACATAGGGTGGACAGGAGGAAGTTCAAAGCCACAGACTTGTTCCTAGCACAGATGTTAGAACCTGTCTTATGACTCTCAATGAATGATTTCTTTAGCAAATACCAGTCTTCCCAAAACCAGAATTTAAATTTCTAGCGGTTTGCAGTATCTCCAAGGAAGCTGAAATGCAGTCTACACAGATTGCTGGGGAGAGGATCTTTATTCAGCCCCCTGAAAGCCAACAACCTACCTGTTCTGGGTGAATATTAAAGCCTTCTCAGCATGTGTTGATAATGAGGGCAGATGTTGCTGCCAATATTTTTAGACAGAATTCAGAGACCTGCTAAGAATTCTGAGCAGCTGAGCATTTACTCTCCATATAGGCTCTTCGTCATCCCACAGACATCTTTAAATGCCCTAGTATGAAGTTTGCTCATCCAGACCATGCAATTCCAACATCAGCTGTTTGTGGACGGTTACTTAGTAATTGTGATTTCAAGAAGTGCAGTGGGGTCCATTTAGAGTGGACCAACCTATTTATAGACAGGAAGCCCAGAATTACTGTCATGCTTTGGGAAAATTATGGTTCTACTTATAACTTCTTACTTTCCATTACATTCAGCTAAAGGGAAATAACAACTGTTTTTAACTTGATTTTTTGATTGGCTGTACAGGAAGTCAGCTATTAGCATAAATTTGCATATGGTAGGTTTTCTATGACATATGCTGGGCATATTTTCAATCAATATTTGTTGAATGAATAAATGAACAAAGGAATGAAATCAGCTGAGCCATATTTTAAGTTGTATTTCAGAATGCGTGGCATACTGGTTAAAGCTGATACCTAAGACCATGTTATTATCATGTGCAAAAAAGAAGCAAACTTCTAGGAAGTTTCCCAGGCAAGTGTCAATTTAGTGACCTTGAGCTGGTCATTTGACTTCCCTTATTCCCTCTTTAGAAGAATGAAGGGTTTGAACTCACTGATAGCTTAATGTCCCTTCTGGCTCTAAAATCCCATGATCCAAATTCTGGTTTTGCTGATACCAGAAGACATTGAAATGGTCCCTTGTCATGTCTGCCTGAAGTTGAACTCTTTTTTTTTTTTTTTGTCTTATCTAGGGCCGCAACCGCGGCATATGGAGGTTCCCAGGCTAGGGGTCTAACAGGAGCTGTAGCCACTGGCCTTCGCCACAGCCACAGCAACACGGGATCCGAGCTGCATCTGCAACCTACACCACAGCTCACAGCAATGCCAGATCCTTAACCCACTCAGTAAGGCCAGGGATCAAAGCCACAACCTCATGGTTCCTAGTTGGATTCGTTAACCGCTGAGCCACAACGGGAACTCCAAGTTGAACTCTTTTTATTTCACGTTGAAAGCATCACGATCCACCTTACTGTCCCTTATGAAAGTAATGTCTTCTTTAACAGTTTGCTGCCTGATGGAAATGTGTTTTTTCTGCACCACCGTTGCCCTTGCACATTTCTGCTACTGGTCTTTTTCTCTCTAGCTGGGCACCCTGAGAGGCGGAAACTGTGCCCTCTTCATCTTTGTGTCCGTTAAGCACCTAACACTATGTTACATGCAACAGAATCCCTTCTTTACAATCCCAGTGTTATCCGTTTAACAGTCATCCTAGAAGAACGGTTCCACCCTAATTTGTGGGTTTAATAAAATGCAGCTGCTACAGCAGCCTACACATTTCATCTCTCCCCCCCTCCCTGTATTCTAGCCACAGGCTGCCTTTTGAGTTCTCAAAAATGCCAAGTTTGTGGAGGCTTCTGGGACTATATCCTGTGTGAAATGCTCCCCCCACCCCAGGGTCCTCATTCAGGTGTCATCACCGAAGTCACCACCTTGGCGAGGGATTTCCTGACCCCCGACCCCCGCCCCTTCCAGGTTAACCATTCAGCAAATATAGCCTCCTTCTTACAACATCCACTACCTGGAGCAGTGAGAGATTTTTGAACTCATTTTATTTTTCTTTCCACTAGAATATAAGCTCTGTGGAAGCACAGAGTATATCTCTCTGGCTTTTCCCTCTATTGCCGGCAGCTGGCACAGTGCCTGACAAGAGGTAGGTGCTTGTTAAATATTTGTAGGATAAATTCAGTGCCCCCCCACCTGTCACCTGCAGCCTCTTTCCCCTGGGTGTCACCACTTTCTTCGCCTTTGCCTCTGGCCCTCCATGGTCACCGCCCATCTCTCTGTTCTTCCATGAAATGTCATTTACCATAACCTCCTTTTTGCTACATTTAGCGGGATCAACCAGAAACTTCCTTATAGCCACACCAGTTTATGCCTAAAAATAGGAACTGTAATCTGTAAACAAGTCAAGATTTTATTTTGTCAGGGAGAAAAATTCTTTGAAAATTTATTATTATTATAGACATTACATGTTACTCCTAGACATTACATGATTAAAATAATGGGAATGGCGTTGACGGCGTACCGGAAACTTACCAGTTTATGGGATAAAAGCGTGCTAATAAGAATTGCTATAAGATTTCATTAGCACTGATCCTTTCTATATATAGAGGAAAGAAAAAAATAAATAGCTCATCATCAGGCAAGGCAAATAAACTAATATTTAAAAAAAAATAACCATAATCTGATGACATAAGAGAATGCTTTGTGTGTATTATCAGAATTAGTTTTCCATACGATGAGAGCCCTCCCAGAATAGTTGCCTCCTGAAAGCCCCATTCAATAACTTAGAGGCAGAAGAAGAAGTACAGTTTCAGGCATGATCCTGATCCAGGATTATGGCCTTGGTTTCTAGTGGCCGTGGTTGTCATGGGATTGTCCCAGCTCTACTGTGAGTCACAAAGGACTGAAACGTGTCTCTGTCCTGGGTTTCCTCGCCGGCCATCAGGGGAGTTAGACGCCGGCAAGGGGGAGGTCATGGGATGAAACTGGATTGGGAGGAGGGAAAAACCCGGTGCATTTCTCCTCCTGTTTCTCTGAGTTAGACTTTGTCTCCAGTAGTGACAGCCTGGCCTCTGGAGACAAGTCTGGCTTTTTCCTCTGTTGTCAGCAGCTCCCAGCCCTAGAGAGGAGGGCAGCTTCCTGCTGTTGTTATTTTCTGGGCTGTCTCACTGGGGCTTCTTTTTCTTTTTGTTCTTCCGCTGTCTTTCCAATTATTTCCTGACAAGAACTTCTGTCTTCTGGAAGATCCGGTGTGAGTTCTCTTGTTCTAAGTAGATCCTGATTGCTACAATAGCTGGGGAGTCATCAGTTCGGCACCTTTGTATTTCAGTTTCTGAACTCATGGTCTTTGGAGAGGCTTTAAGAAAGAAAAAACTTGGAGTTCCCTTCGTGGCTCAGTGGTTAACGAATCCGACTAGGAACCATGAGGTTGCGGGTTCAATCCCTGGCCTTGCTCAGTGGGTTAAGGATCCGGCATTGCCGTGAGCTGTGGTGTAGGTCGCAGACGCGGCTCAGATCCCGCGTTGCTGTGGCTGCGGCGAAGGCCGGCAGCTACAGGTCCTGTTAGACCCCTAGCCTGAGAACCTCCATATGCCGCGGTGCGGCTCTAGATAAGACAAGACAAGAAAGAGAGAAAGAGAGAAAGAAAGAAAGAAAGAACTCATCTTCATCAAATTGGACCGTATTTCTCTCAGGCACTTGGCGCGGTGTTTAATCTCCACTGGAAAAAAAGTAATTGAAATTGAAGAAGGATGGAAAATTCATAATAATAATAATAATAAGGGAAGCCTGATTTAAATATAATCATGCAAACTTTAGTTTTTAAAAGACCCGTTTAAGTATCTCATTAATAAAGGAAAGCGGAAGGGCAAGAGAAGTTTCTTCACACAAAGCCATTCACCCAGAGCACAAACAAAATCAGCTTTCTTAGAAACCAAGGGTGTTTGTCTATTCACAGGACATGGACAGCTCAAAACTCGTTCAATGGATTTTTGAGAAGAAGCTAGATTCAGAGTCAAAGGACATGAAACAAAACATTTCTAAAGAATTATGTATCTCCACACAATACGTGGGCAAGATAAGCCAGCAAGGATTCAAAGTCTTGGCTAATGTTGCAAGCCAAGAGTGCCTCGTGGTATCGAAAAATAGGGCTGTGTGTTCCAAGAGAAGGCACAAGCCACAGGGCCAGAAGGGAGGGACAGAATTGTTAGAACACTAGACACAAATTAGACAACACATCATTTTAAAAGTTCACTTTATCTGAAGCGAATACCATGAGACATGACCTGCCTCATTCGTAGCTTGAGGAGTTTTGATATCACCTACTCAGATAAGCTCTGATTTTCAGACCATGCTTTGCAAAAACCCAATAAATGTGTCTCACAGGAAAGGTCCTATGAAAAGGAGCCTAACCTGCGAAATTTGGCTTTGCCCATTTATTCTGCTGCATCTAGCCCTTCTCAGACCACTACAGATCTCCTCTCCTTTCTCTGGCTTCTGCAGTGTGACTCTCAAGACCACAAAGGCGCTTTGTTTTTTATGACTTCTTTTCTCCTCTGATGGCATGCTGTATTTTCATGGTCTAAAAGCTTATCCCTAAAAACAGATCACAGATCAGGCCCAAATATGTCCTGACGGAAATGGGATTGTTAAATATTTAAAATGCTGCCTCTTCTGGGGAGAGAGTTAAAGGTATGAAGTATTAAATTCCAGCTCCAATGCTTATTTATTCTTTATGTGGTATTAAGCACGTTACTTAACTTCCATGTGTTTTAATTTATTTTACACTTAAAAGGAAGATAATGCTGATGGTACCATATGGCTTTGGTTTCTTAGTTGCCAATGACAGAATCCGCATAGGCTATTTTAAGGTGAAACTGAACATTTTAAGGACATTAGGCCGTTCATAAAATCGGGAGCAATGAAGTCACAGGCTCAATTGTAAAGTTTCAGAACAGTGGACAATGCCCTAAGCCATGAGGAAGAATTGAAAAATGAGGAAGCTTCCACTACAGCTGCCTCATGAGCCCACATTGAAAGGAACCCTTCTGCATTCATCACTGTCACGCATTTCTGCTTTCACTATGCCAGAAAAATGAATACCCCTCCCGGCCATGCAGAGCCTCTGATCTCAGGTCCCTCAGTTTCCAATGAAGTCTAGCAGCGGGGACTCTATTAGGCTGAACTGATAACACATCTCCACCATAGCTGCAAAGGAGTCTAGGAGAGGCAAATATTTGTGTCTGTCTCAGGAAGGTGGGGCTCATACAGGAAATTATTCAAAAAAAGCAGGTTTCTACCACAGACAGAGAAAACAAACTCATGGTCACCAAAGGGGAGGGATAAATTAGGAGGTTGGGATTCACAGATACACACTACTACGTACAAAATACAAGGACCTATTGTACAGCACAAGGAACTGTGCTTAATACTTTGTAATAACCTATAAGGGAAAAGAATCTGAAAAAGTATATGTATCTGAATCTCTTTGCCATGCACTTGAAACAAACGCGACCTTGTAAACCAACTATAATTCAATTAAAAAAAGTTAACATGAGTGTCTGCTGCCAGTACTGCCAGATATAACTGGAGCAGCGAACATTTGAGGGGATGCACATAAAAATTTTAGTAAGTATTCAGCCTATGAAAAAAGGTTGGATTTTATTAGTATTTATTTCAAGCTGTGTGTAACCTGGATACCTAAACTTAGCGCCAACTCACGGTTTGACAGGGAAATTAGCTCAACCCCCAGGAGCTCTCATGTGGCCTCAAAAAGTTCAAAACAAGGCCTTCAGCAGTGACTATGGAGACCACAGACCTAGTCATGGGGCTGAAGACTGGGAATGCAGGTACATGGATTCAGTAGCTTTGGGTGAATAAACACAGGGAATCCTGCAAAAGCAGACATTTGATTGAACTGACGCAAACTGGGAGATTTGATTGTCAAGAATCCCACTGCATCAGCTCCAGCTGCTACACAAGTGCGGGTTCAATCCCCGGCCCCGTGCAGTGGGTTAAAAGATCTGGCATTGTTGCAGCTGTGGCCTAAGTCACACCTGCAGCTTGGATTCAATCCCTGGCCCAGGAACTTCTATATGCCACTTGGCCTTCGGTGACTGTTTCTGTATGTTTGTTTCTAGATGAAAGATATTTAGTGACTGCTTATGCTTTGGTTGAATGGTACTTATGAAAAGAGGCTATTATTTTTTCATGGCATTTGTTGAAATGTAAAACATAGACTATGTCACTCAAGATACTTAAGACCTTACCCTCTCTTCTCCTCTAAGTTTTATTTAGACTTGCGTACTGCTGCGTAATACAGATGTTATTTTTCCACCATTAGATAAAGCGCATGGTGGTTTGCAGGAAAGCTTGGATGTGGCAAAACCCTTTCCTTTAGCTCCTAGAAGATGTGCTTATATCCTGCTTCCTTTCAGCACATGAGGCACCTTCAGTTTAAAATGCAGATGTTCTTGGTTACAGTTGCTATGTGAAGTGTTATGAAATAGAAATTACTGTCATAATTAATAATAGGTAAAGGTTTTTACCTTTGATGTGCTGCATTCTGCATGTGATTGAGTCTTTTTGATTGTATTTATTGTACATTTCTAACTTCCCATTGGTTTTCTGGCTGTTTGTGTGCTTAGCTTGATGTCTGTTTCTATTTCGTCAAGGCTATTAATGCCTTTCAGATTTATTTTCGACTGCTTTGTAAACCCATATGGTTTAAGTTGAAAGGGAGATTTACACTATTACTCTCTTGGATATTAAAACCTGCCTGTGTCCTTCTTTATTTTGCTATCCTTAAAAGATGTTGTGATTTATAGAGAAGGTACATGCAATTTTGCATTCACAGTAGCCGAAACAAGAACAAAAACAGTCCAGAGACTACACTCTCCCAAAGCCAAATATTTTGGTAAAATAAAAATCCCAAATATATGTAAAATCGTTACAACTTACAAAGCCTGTTCACATATACTAAGGTGGTATTTAATGTAACCAAGGATCGGGTGGACCCTGCACGTTTCACTTGTCCAGCATTTTTCCTCTTTCTTCTGGGAATAAAGTCAGAATCTTGCTTTGAGAAATGCCTCCTCCCCAAACTGAGAACAATATTGGTGAGACTGTTAATCGAGGTTACATCTCCTGGCAAATGGGTGGACACGTGGTTACAGAGGTGTTGGGCTCCTTCCTCCAAAAACGTGAAGATTGGGCACAATTCCTTATCGACCAAAAATAGCTGCAGATCATTCATTTAGACGAGATACCCCTAAAAAAAGGCTGCTTGCTAAGTTAACCAGAGCTCTTCCGGTTCTAGCAATTTTCAGATCTTGAGTTTGAGTTTTTCCACTGATTCTAAGGGCTGTCTGGTATCCATTTAGGAAGACCACGCATTCTCTTCTCTTAGGATCTTTTAGTTGCAACCAAAGAACCCTGATACAAAAATTGGATCATGGAGTGGGAGACAGTTCACACAATTAAGAATAATGTAATATACAGACCCACAAAGTTACTCCCTCTGGATACTTAGCGTCATAGGCTCAATGGAAACAAAATTCTAGGGTACATATTTCAACTCCACAGAACAACTTCAAAGGGATGAGCAATTCTGGGACTGGAGTGACGTTAGAGTGGATTATCTTTAAGGGGAGAAGATGTCAAATGAAGACATGAACTCTTGCCTGAACTCAAATGAAGACGTGAACGCTTGCCCAAGTGAACTTCAGAGACAGTCCTGTCTGTGCTGAAAGAATCTCTTGCCTCATATAGATGAGGGCTGAGGCCACCAAAATACAAAGCCCAGCGTGAGATTCACAAGGTTGGTGAACTGTAATGACAGTTGGATTCCCAGCCACACAAAGCCTGAATGGGAGGGCCTGACTCCAGACAACAGGAATGGCGATATCTGGAGAGGGCCTGCCATACCCTGATACCACCAACACCCCCTGAAAAACTCCCACGAAGTACCCCCTACTTCCTCCATTGACCGAGGAAGCAAAGAGGAGACTAACCGTAACTACCTATCTCTACCCCGCCCCTCCTCCCATCCTGCACTTGTTACAGGCCTGAACTCAGAATCTGACCTAGGCATGGACTAGGGGGGAGATGTGCAGTCAGAGCACAGCTTGCTAACGTAGATCCTAAACATCTGTGCTTCATTTGCGGGTGGCGGGGGATTTTGAAGGTACTTGATCCAAAAGCACGGATGGGTCTGAAATCTGTGACATGAGAGTTCCTGTTGTGGCTCAGCGGGTCAAGAACCCTACTAGTATCCATGAGGATGCAAGTTCGATCCCTGGCCTCACCGAGTAGGTTAAGGATCCAGCGCTATGCTGTAGGTCGCAGATGCAGCTTGGATCTGCTGTTACTGTGGCTGTGGCGTAGGCTGGCAGCTTCTGCTGAGATTCGATCCTTAGGTCCAGGAATTTCCATATGCCCCAGGTGCACCCTGTCCCCCCCCCAACAAAAGTATTCTGTATTCTATGATATGAACGTACCGGTAGAATGTGTTTTCTCAGCCAGCTGGTTGTGGCTCTTAATGCCCTCTAAACTGATTAACGCAAACATAGATCTAACTCTTTCCCTGGTAAATGCTATTGAAAGGCCAGAAATCCTATGACATAATGTAGAACAATGCTTCCTCAAGGGTGGTTCTCAGACCAGCAGCCTCAGCATCATTTGGGAACTTGTTAGAAAGGCAGATTCTCAGACCCCAAGTCTGGACCTGCTAAGTCAGGCGGTGTTCCAACCAGCTCTCCAGGAGATTCTGTTGCATGTCCACACATAGGAGAATGAATTTAAAAGCAAGGAGGCTGAAATGCTGGCGTGTTTCTCTGAGAGAACCACGAGGCTCTCCCATGCAGGAAGACCTTGAACACGAAATCACAAAAAGAACTCTCTTGGCTCTTCTCTCTAGGGATGGCAAGGCCTAAGGAAAGGCTGATATCAGAAACTCCCCTTGACTTCAGTGGGCATGAACTCGTAGTGGCAGAGAGACCAAATGTCAACAGAATATAGGCATTGAGGCTGGGGACACAATCAAAAATTCTGAGGCTGCTCCAATCCACAGACACCTCTGGATGTGCTTAATTAAACATGGCTTGCAAGCATTAAAATTCAGAAGCAACCATCCTTAAGTCTCTCTTGATTTATGTAATAAACAATTAAAAACACTCCAGGTCTGGAGTCTGGTGACTAGAAATCCAACCTGGGCCATTGTGCTAGAGACCCATAGCCGCTCGCCAGATCTCAGACCTGAGTCAGTTATGGGCCCAGAGTACCAAAGGATGAAAGAAAGGTGGAGCCCTTGGAAGAGTAAGCCTGCTGCTAACTATGGATATTTCCTGCACACATTCCATGTAGCCCTTCCAGAAAGGGGTCTGCACATGTGTATCAAGGTAGCTGTGCCCTGGGAAGAAGAAATATTTAGGGGTGGGGTTGCACTCAGTTCTGCCTAATGGCAGCTCTAATAGGATCTTGACTATATCCAAGTTAATTCCCCAGATTTTCAGTACAGAGTTGGAGTGGATATTGTTGGCAATCAACAGAATTCCTTCTTTAGGAGTTCTTGTTGTGGTTCAGTGGGTTAAGAACCAAACATAGTGTTCTTGAGGATGCTGGTTTGATCCCTGGCTTCACTCATTTGGTTAAGGATCTGGCATTTCCACAAGCTGCAGTGTAGGTTGCAGATGGAGCTTGGATCTGGTGTTGCCGTGACTGTGGTGTAAGCCACAGCTACACCTCTTATTTGACCCTTAGCCTTGGAATTTCCATATACTGCAGGTGTGGCTGTAAAAAGCAAAAAAGGCCTTTAGATCTTTGAGTAAGTCAGAGCTATTACAGAAAGGGACTCATTGAATTGGTGTTGCCTCCTCTCCATATCAAAGAAACACACCAGGAGTTCCCGTCGTGGCGCAGTGGTTAACAAATCCGACTAGGAACCATGAGGTTGTGGGTTCGATCCCTGCCCTTGCTCAGTGGGTTAATGATCCGGCGTTGCCGTGAGCTGTAGTGTAGGTTGCAGACGCAGCTCAGACCCTGCGTTGCTGTGGCTGCGGCGCAGGCCAGTGGCCACAGCTCCGATTACACCCCTAGCCTGGGAACCTCCACATGCCGCCGGTGCAGCCATAAAATGACAAAGGCAAAAAAAAAAAAAAAAAAGAAAGAAACACACCAAAAGCACTGAGCATCCTTGAAGGGGGTGTGGCACCTAGAGCCATATTCTGATGTAACAGACTTGATGAATACAGGGGAAGTATAACCTTCCCGTACCAGTCTCTAAAACCAAGGGTGGGCTTAGAGCATTGATGATGAATGATGTCCACTTCCAGGTCCTTCAGCATGGCACAGTGGTCAGGAGCATGGATGCCAGCACTGAACTGCCTAGGTTTGATCCCAGCTCTGTCACATATGAGTTATGTGACCATGGATATCATTAACTCCATGTGTCTAAATTTCCTCCTGTATAAAATGGAAAGAGTAGTGATGATCCCTAATTTTTTGGAACTACTAGGACTGAATGAGTTAGTATTTACAAAGCACTTAAGACGGAATATAGCACATACCAAACACTCTGTAAGTTGTGCTATAAAATCGGAGAAATTCTGAGCTGTGGTTTAGTTTGCTTTTATTTATTCATGAGTGATAGCTGCATTTGTCTGTAAGTTGTTGGGTCAAGGATTTAAGTTGGTTCAAATCAACCACATTTGATTTTCTCATCTAGGCTGTGGATAGTTCTTTCAGTGCATCTGTATTAGTTTCCTAGAGCTGCTTTAACAAAGCACCACTGACTGGATGCCATGCAATGACAAGAATGTATCCCATAGTTCTGGAGCCTAGAAGTCCAAAATCAAGGTGTCGGTCAGGCCACAATCCCTCTGCCACTTGTAGGGAATCTTTCTTTGCTTCTTCCTCACTTCTGGTGGCTTGTTTGCCAGCAACATTTGGTGTTTCTCGTTTTAGAGATGCATCACCTCAATCCTCCATTTTCACATGGCCTTCTCCTTGTATCCCTGTCTCTTCTCCTTTTATAAGCACATCTGCCATATTTTATTAGCGGCCCGCATACTCCCCTCCCCTCATGACAATACTTCTCCTGATGACCTCATCTTAACCTTACTAATTCTATATGCAGTGACCCTATTTCCAAATAAAGGCACATTTTGAGGTGTTAGGAGTCAGGGCTTCAAAATACCTTTTTTGGGGGAGATACAATTCAACTCACAATAATACCTTTTTTTTTCTTTTTTTGTTGTGCTCTACGCGTGTGGAATTTCCCAGGCCAGGGATCAAACCTGCACCATAGCAGCGACCTGAGGTACTACAGTGACAATGCCAGATCTTTAACCTGCTGCATCACAAGGGAACTCCCATAACAGTATCTTAAAATGGATTGTGATGCCTGTGAAAAAGCATCTGCTTTAGATTTTGCTGCAGGTGCCAGCACTCCATATTGCCTCATTTCATACCTAACCCGCTTTATTAATTCATATGATCTGTTTTCTCTTTGATCTAGATCCTGACTATTAACTGACATTTGGATCAGAAAAATAGAAACAGCTTTATTAAAAGTGTCATATTCAAAACTGGATCATATTCCACATATGAACAACTCTCACATGTCTATGCTTGAGTGCTGTAGAGAATATCAGATTTTGAACATTTTTCTTTTTAAGAGCTCAAGCTTTGGACACAGATGCATTTGGAGCCAGACTGCAGCTCCGGTATTCACAAAAATAAGTCTAAACTAAGCTTATTTTATCATTTATAAAATAGAAAAATCAATATCCATCACACAGAGTTGATCTGATTATTAAACAGAGCTGTGTAAAAAGTGGAGTATTTAGTGTAGTTCCTGGCACATAGTAGGCTCTCGAAAAATGGTAGTATAGCAGCAGAGGTACTAATACTAGTAGTAATACTGGTGCTAATACTAGGTAATAAAGGTAGTTATTCCTAGACAGGTATTAAGTCAAAATTGGCAAAGTTGCACTTTAGCCATGCATTCTGGTTTTTAATTATATTTGTTGCTTGTGTATTCTCATTCATCTTTTTTTTTTTTTACTGATTAAATGTTTAATTTAGCAGCTTTTTCGAAGAAAGCAAGCCCTTCATACTTATCTGTCCTTGTTCCACAGGGTCTTGCCTGTTCTTGACACAGACTGACCCTGTCTGTGCCTGGTGACATTAGCACATCACTTGAAAATTAATTCCATATATTTTTTATATTCAGCTACATCTTCTGCATGCTCTTAGCATTCAGATTTCAAGTATCCTTGGTCTATGTTTGCATTATTTGTTCACCCCTGGAGAAGAAAGCCAAAGAAAGATTAATTCATAAAAAATGCATGGTTGTTGAAACTCTTCAAAGCCTTGATTTACTGCATAATTAGTAGACAACACTAGAAAACAGAATAACTTTCTGCCTGTGAATTAAGTAATTGATTAATTCATTAATTACATATGATAACTCCATAGATAGCATAATTGTATCACTGGTTAACAAAACACAGCAAAAGAATCAAGCATGTTTTCAACATGGTCAAAAATTTAATTTATGATATTGGGTTCCTCTCTTAGAATCCTAATTAAAGATCTCAGAAAAGCCGTATATAGTCCAAACACATTTCTGGAAGTAGGATTGTATTACTTACAAAGCATGGGCCAACAAGGAACAATCCTTTCTTCTCCTAGAATCTCATCCCAACCAGAAATCATTAATTCATTCATTTATCACTAACTTAATAGTATAAGTATGATCTCTGTCTCAGGGACTTTTGTGAGCATTGGGGATATAGCCGTGAACAAATTAAACAAAGATTCCCTGCCATCCTGGAACATGCATTTGAGAATTGTTCTGCCCATTGTGGTAGCCACTAGCCACATGTGGCTATTGACAATTACATTTTTTTTTAAATTTTTTTACTACAGTAGATTTATGATGTTCTGTCAATTTCTGCTGTACAGCAAAGTGACCCAGTTATACATTTATATGCATTCTTTTTCCCACATTATCCTCCATCATGTTTCATTACAGGTGATTAGATAGAGATCCCTGTGCAGGATCTCATTGCTTATCCAAGACCACAGTCCCTCAGTCCCATTAGCCAAATTTCAAGCAACCAGCAAACACTCGTGGCTAGCTGTTACTGCATGAGACAGCACAGAAGAACATTTTCAACGTTGGCAGAAAGTTTTCTCAGACCACGCTAATCTAAGGGTTGGAGACAGAATGAATGGATAAATAATTAAATAAGGAAGACATTTTTAGACCATGATAAAAACTCTGAAGGGAATAAACAGGAGGATGTGATAGAGACCATTTGGAGACTAGGATGGCCACTTTCTATAAGGCGATTGGGATAGACATTTCTGACGAGAGTGAGTTTTAGCCAAAACTTAAAAATTCAACTCTGTGAAAAGCTGTCCAAGCAGCAGGATGATGTGCATGTGCAAAGGCTCTAAGGCATGAAAGAAGTAGATTCTTGAAGACAAAGAAAGATGTGGCTGAAGGATTATAGGACTGTGAGAGGCAGAGTGAGGAACACAAGATGGAGCAGGGGAGGAAGACAAGACAAAGATTAGGGTCTTATGCTAAGTTGCATGAGAAGTCACTCAAAGGATTTAAAAGAAATGACAGGTCTGACTAATGTTTTAAAATACAGACTTCTGTGTGAGGCATGGATTGGCTAAGGGCAAGAGCGGTGGTTGGGAGGTCTGTTCAAAGGTAAGACCTTAAAGTAAATGGCACTAGAATTGTGGCAATGTGATTGGAAATTAAGACAGAACTGAAATATAATTTGGAGGAGAAATGATGGATTAGACATTGGGAGTGAGGAAAAAGGAAGCCTTAAAGATGACTCCTGAATTTCTGCATCAGACAATAGTACCATCTACTGAGACTGGGACAATTACCAGAAGGCAAATTCGAGGTGAATTAACATGATTTTCCATTTGGTTGTGTGAAGTTTAGAATGCAAGTTAACATCTCAATCAGAATGTTGAATAGTAGATGGTTGGATAGATAAATCTGGAGCCTGCAGAGAAATGAAGATTAGATGTATGATTTTAAAACTATCATTGAATGTGTGATATTCAAATCCATGAGACTAGGAGTTCCCATCGTGGCTCAGTGGTTAACGAATCCGACTAAGAACCATGAGGTTGCGGGTTCGGTCCCTGCCTCGTTCAGTGGGTTAAGAATCCTGCATTGACGTGAGCTCTGGTGTAGGTTGCAGACGCGGCTCGGATCCCGCGTTGCTGTGGCTGTGGCGAAGGCCGGCAGCTACAGCTCCTGTTAGACTCCTAGCCTGGAAACCTCCACATGTCACGGGTGCAGCCCTAGATAAAGCAAAAAGACAAAAAAAAAAAAATTCCACGAGACAAGACAAGGTCATCAATGATGAGTGGAGACAGAGAAGAAAGAAAAGAGTGCCAAAGACCAACGCTGGAACATTCCAACATTTAACAGTAGGGTAGAGGGAGAGGATCCAGCAGGGGGGACAGAGAAGAAGAAGCCAGGGAGGCAGGAGGAAGACCAAGAGTATGTGAAGCATGGATGTATCTACCAGAAGCCTTTGGAGACCTCGCCAATAATTTCACTTAAGAAAAAAGTGACATGAGCCAGAATGGAATCTGTTGAAACATGAGTGAGAAGTGCAGAAGTGAAGGTCAATGAGTGTGGAATCTTCTTAGAAATGGGGAAGCCCTTCAATGGGACATGGTTACAAAAGAGGACCTTGCTTAAAATGGGAAAGAGTGGAGCAGGCTGGCATGGTTATGATCCTGATGCAAGAACAACAGAACAAAATAATGGAAGAACTTGAGGAAGCAACACAAAAGGGACACGGAGCATACATGGGAGGCATTGTTTTCTATTATACTAGGAGGAAAAGCAGAAAATGTGGGTCCAGAGGCAAACAGACTTGTAGATCAAGAGGCTGGCTTTGAAGGTGAAAGAGTTCCAGGAATATCGCCTGTGGCATCACAACCTCACAAAAAATACAAAAAAAAAAAAAAAACAACCTCACAAATTAAAAAAAAATTCTGAAAGCCACAGTGTAAGAGGCAATAGAGTAAAAAAGTCTATTTCTTCATCACCTTGGCTCTGAGAGCAAGATAGTTTTGAGTCTTCTGAAGTTACTAGCTGAAGACTGCACAGAACAGGACTTTGGAGTTAGACCTGGTAGCAAATCCTGACTCCATCTGTTATGAGCTTTTTTGACTTTGAGCAAGTTATTGAAATTCAGTCTGCACGTCTTCATCTGTAAAATGGCAATGACCACATACTTAACCCATTAAGGTTCTGGATAATATACACACATCAGATATATACGTGAAGTACTTTTGAAGAGACAAGCAAAAGAAACACAAAAGCAGCAATCAGAGTTTGCAAACAGAGACTGAAGAACAAGAGGGGCACATTATCGTGACTGTCAAGGAAGGAGAGGCTTGTAAGGCTGGGAAGTAGATCACAGAATCACACACAATCCTAGAAGGATGAAGAGGAGTCAAGCTGAGAGAAGGTGCTAGGTTTGCTCAAAAAAGGCCACTGTGGACCTTAAACATTACACTTTCTGTGAAATGATAGGCATTCAAATCAGAGCGTTATGGGCTTTGGATGCAAGTGAGAAGCAAGAAAGCAAAAGCAGATACTATGGAATACTTACTGAGCATTTAGGTGGTTAAGGAAAGATAGTCAAGTACAGATAATACAAGAGCAGAGTTGGGATAAGAGAAGCCCCTCTCTCAGTGTGAAGGCAGTGGAACTACACTGTAGGCAGATGGGAAGGAATTATGCCAAGGGAGAGAAGATGCAAGGGAGAGTAAACATGCCAATGGGAGCCAGATAGCCCAAAGGCTACAATGGAGCTGGAATTTGGAAAAACAGATAAACTTCTGTTCTCATAGACAGCTAAAGGGACCAGGTTTGGAGGTGGTATGACCTCGAAGAAGAAAAGAAGCAGAACAGTGAGTGCCAAATACAAATCAGAAACTCTGAGAAACTAAGAAATGGAAAGTGCAGGTTTCATAGCATCAGACTTGATAGGCTGAGATGTCTTCAAAATCAGGATAGTCCAGTCCAGAAGATGGATTTTCCCCACAGTTTGATAAGCACCTCCCTCCTTGACTTCCAAGAAACATAAATGCCAACCTATAGTCCTTTGGTTATTCTTTATCTGTAATCTGTTCTCAAGCAGGATTTAGTACACCAGATCAGGTCTCTTTCCTAAATGGCGATTTAGTTTCTGATCCATTATTTGAGATGTCTCCTGGGTCACTCTGTCACTCTGATTGAGATTTCTTTATGTACTCCCAAACCCTTGGGTCACAAACTTGTAGATGTCACTACAGTTGACTGATTGAATCTACTGTGTGTGTAATGGGTTCATTTAATTCTTAGTAGAAAATCTTGGGGTGCTACTTCTACAGGCTATAGCTAAAAATTGACCAACTCCTACGTTGATGTAACAGGTGCTCATATTAGAATGAACTGCTCATTAGAGCCTCTTATCAGTCTCTCTCTCTCTCTCCGCCCCCCCCCCCCACTGTCTGCACCCTACGAAAGACTGGAGCTATACAATAGAAATTGTCATAAGTTACCTCCATCATAGCCCCCAAGCCTGAATGCCACTTTATTAATTAGCTGGCATTCCCCAAACTTCCAAGTTGTAAAAGGAGTCTATTTCTAAAATATCTGGCTATGGTGTATAATAAACAATGCAAGAGTGAACTAAAAACAGACTAATTTAATAAGCAAGTCTTTCCCCCTACACTGTTTAAATTTACATAATCCACTGGCTCTAATATTTCGCGTACTTTTAATGTTTCTCATTTGTTTACACTACACAATTCTGTACTTCAGCTTTCTCAATTCACCAAAATACTGATGGGCCTACAAAGAGTTCAAAACAGCAAATATTCCACTGGTGATCATTATGAGAATGCAAAGGAAGTGCTGTATTTTTCTTGCTAATTACAAACTTAATATTCTATTAAAATGTATGCGATGACAAGATTTCAACAAACTCTTTAAAGCCATTATGAGCAGATAAAGTATTCTCCCAAAGTATAAATATTAGCATCATTAACAATGCACTTTATCAAGTGCACATTTATCTCCACCTTGGAAATAAACACAACCTAAAGGAGACAAATGCCCTTGGGTGTTGTGGTAAGAAAACCAGTAGCAGTTTGAGAGCCACATAAAGTCTTCTTGTGGCTTCACAACTAAAGCAAAAACCAAACAAGAACATTCTAGAAGCCACAGTTATGAGATGCACTAGAGTAAATGAGTCTATTTTTCATCACCTTGGGCTCTGAGAAGAAAACATTGCAGGGCTATCTTGATAAGGAAAGAGCTCAGATATTAAAATGCATTAACTTTACTTAATTGATTTAAACAGATCCAGAGCTTTCGAAATGCACATGATGTTATTTCTGCATTAGTGGACAAAATAGATCTGTTTTAGATTGCAAAGCTCCATATCTCTTGTCTGGTAGGGAGAGAAGGGCCTCTCCATTTCTTAGTCTCTTATAAAAAAAAACAAAACAACACAGGAAGCCATGCTTTTTTGGCTGCCCCTAAATAATTTCTTTCTGTACCCTTTCCCCAGAATATCTTTTGGTGACATCCATGCATTGCTTTCCTGTAGTTCAGAATGCTGTAGTCACAGAACAGTAACAGTAGATGACACTAAATGAGTTTTAACTCTGTTCCAAGCACTGTGCTGCATTGTGTTACTTTGTCTAAACCTCAAATGAGGTAGGTCTTATCATCTATTATTTCCATTTATATAGATGAGGAAACTGAGGCCCTGAGAGTTTGGCTAACTCACCCAGAGAGCAAGCAGGTAAGAAGGGCTGTGAAGTCAGCAAGGGGGCTCTGGTACCCTGGCCCTTTGCCACAATTTTGTGACGTGACCTCTCAAGGGTGGGGGCAGGAGTAGTTAAATTAAAGGCCAAGGTCAAAATTTCTTCCGAAGTTCCGTCATGGCTCAGCGGGTTAAGGATCTGGCCTTTTCACTGCTGTGGCTCTAGTTACAGCTGTGGTGTGAGTTTGATCCCTGGTCTGGGAACTTCTCTATTCCTTGGGTGTGACCAGGTAAAAAAATAATGTTTCTTCTGTTGGCCATAAAAAATAAAACTTATAATGGAAAGGAATATGAAAAAGAATATAGATAGATATAAAAATGGATAGATATACACATATACATGTGTATAGATATATACATATTTATCTGAATCACTTACCTGTATACATGAAACGTGGTAAGTCAACTCTACTTCAATTTAAAAAACCATGCTTCATGGAGTTCCCGTTGTGGTGCAGCAGAAACGAATCCGATTAAGAACCATGAGGTGGCAGGTTCGACCCCTGGCCTTGCTCAGTGGGTTAAGGATCCAGGGTTGCCGTGAGCTGTGGTGTAGGTCACAGAGGCGGCTCGGATCCTGCATTGTTGTGGCTGTGGTGCAGGCTGGCAGCAGTAGCTCTGACTGGATCCCTAGCTTAGGAACCTCCATATGCCACAGGTGTGGCCCTAAAAAGCAAAAAAATAAAAAAGGAAAAAAAGAAAAAATAAATAAGCATGCTTCAGAAACAAAGAAAATAACAGAGAGGAAGAAATTAATCAAAGAAACTGTATCAGTTGGAGACTGGTATAAAGGTTTTATTTTTATGGTCTATAGAAGAAATTTTTTTTCCCATGAGGGAAATTCTGGATACAGTTCCCTGTGCTATAGATTAGGTCCTTGTTGCTTATCTGTTTTATATACAGTAGTGTTGTGTCTGGTAATACCAAAGGGGAAAGGTACTGGGAGACGGATAAATTAGGAATTTGGGATTGACAGATGCACATGGTTTTCAAAAGTCAGAGGTGAATCACTGAGGGGCAGAACTAACTCGAAAGGCTCAGCAGACACCACATCTAAGAGAAGTGTGAATTCCCATTTCATCCAACTCCTTTTCACTGTAAAAAGTTTCAGATTTTGGTCAGAAACCAGTAACAATCTCCTGTTCCGATATGAGAAGAATGGGAGCACTGGGGTTTGTTTCTCTGGCAGCTGAATTAAAGGATGAAACCTCCTTTTCGTCTCTCTGTTCACGTAAAATATTTTCTTCTAAGTCCCTGCAGCTTGGAGTGTTGCTTTTCATCCTGGGTTCACCGAGCACCAGTCAGGGCCATAAAAAGAATGCTCAAAACCTATGCTGATTCTCAGGAAGTTACCATCCAAGACGATGAAGAAATATGCTGCCACCACCCCCTCTTTCAATGCACTGCTCCATATGCAAGAAGCAGTAGATGAACGAAACCATGTTAGCACACAGTGGGAAAGCCCAAACTCTCTGTCTTTAATAATCCTGCACAAATGCTATTGAATGGACTGCTTTAAGTGCTGTGTTTATTTTAGGGAAATATTTCCAAAGGAGGCCTTCTCATGTAGGGCTTTGAAAAGCCTTTGATAAAAGGATATTAATTATAGGCTGAAAGTGAAAAGTATCATTGAGCCAGAGGACTGCTAGATAAAATACCAATATACCATCTCACAGATCTACTAATTTAGGCTAGTCCTGATCCTAGATTTCCAGCTGAGAACTGGAATTATTTAGCAATTATTTAGCTGAGCATAAATATTTAGAGACAGTTTTTGCTAACAAATCTTGCCTCTAGGAGCCAGGCCCATAACAATATTCTTGGCGCTGGTATTTCAAACATAAATCAAGCATCTAACTTCACACCTTCTCTATTTCATCTTTACTATTTTGTGTGCTCTCATGGCTCTGTTTTTATTCCTTGTCTCTTTTTGCACTACCCTGTGGATCAAAAAACTGGCCGACCTCGTGTAGCCTGTACTGAGAGTCTGAAAAACTGCTCAAGGGATGCGGGTTGGGTTCTTTTTGAGCATTCCATTTTGGATTTGTAAAGTCGATGAGTGTTTGGGATTTTCGAGATCTGGGGTCTTACTTTCACAAGATATGCTTGCTGCTAAACCTCCTCTCTCTCCTTTGATTCTTTAAAAAACATAAGCATAGTTAATTTGCTAGTCTCCTTTCTCTCTTCCCTCCTTCCTTTCTTTCTTCCTTCCTTCCTTCCTTCCTTCCTTCCTTCCTTCCTTTCTTCTTTCTTTCTTTCTTTCTTTCTCTCTTTCTTTCTTTCTTTCTTTTTCTTTTTGCTTTTTATGGCTACACCTGTGGCATATGGAAGTTCCCAAGCTAGGGGTCAAATCAGAGCTGTAGCTGCCAGCCTATACCGCAGCCAGAGCAATGTCAGGTCTCAGCTGTGTGTGCAACCTACACTGCAGCTCACAGAAATGCCAGAAACTTTAGCCCACTGAGCAAGGCTAGGAACAGAACCCACATTCTCATGGATACTAGTTGGATTCTCAACCCACTGAGCCACAATGAAAACTCCTCACGTTAGTTTCAAGTGTACAGCAAAGTGATCCAGTTAAATACATATATATACTTTTTTTCCAGATTCTTTACCATTATAGTTTATTGCAAGATATTGAGCATAGTTCCCTGTGCTATATAGTAGGACTGTGTGGTTTTTTTTGTCTATCTTGTATGTAGTAGTATGTGTATATTAATCCCAAATTCCTAATTTATCTCTTTCCCTTGTTTTGTATCTGTGCACACCTGGACACAAGTATATGTCCCTGATCTTGATCTGAAAGGCTATGGAAAACACTAAGATATTTCTCCACCTGCAAGAGAGTCCTGTTTTTAGAAATCGACCAAAGAGTTCCCTGGTGGCTCAGTGGGTTAAGGGCTGCATTGTCACTGCTGTGGTGCAGGTTCAGTCCCTGGCCTGGGAACTTCCACTTGCCTCGGTGCAGCCATTAAATAAATAAATAAATGTTAAGAACCAACCAGCTGTGACAATGAAATTGTCCAAAGTAATATGTTCTCTTTGGTGGTATGGGGTAGATTTTTCCATCCCTTGTGATTTTTAAGCACTGGGATTCCTGTTAACTTTTATCCTTTGAAAATGTACAGCCTCTTAGGAGAGTTCACAGATTTTCCAACTCTGCTAAAATTTCCTGGGAGCATCAGTAACAGCGGCGCTCCAGCTGAGTTCTCTATATACGGTAAATAAATCATGTGAACAACAGTCCCCAATTTCACATTAATTGTTTGGAAATCTCCACAACATCAAACATTTTGTTAAAAGTCTAGAAAAAAATAAGTGTAGCTCTTTTGTTGCCGTCATCATTGTTTTGCTTCAGAGTGATTTGTTCTAAATACAGCTTAACAGGCAGATGACTGGTTTGTGACTAGAGTAGCTTTTCTGAGATGAAAAAGCAATACAAATGCTCCCCAAAAGGATGCCAAGCAGGCACAAAGCAACACGGGGACTATGGAAGGGGTGCGCTTGGGGAAATCCTTATCACAAATTGGACTGACAGGGAAGGCTTGGTTCCTGCCCCAGCACACGTGCCTCTGAAAAGCTGAAAAGGAATCACATGCTTTAGGAATGAGATCTGGGAATTGCCTATATATGAGAGTTTCAAATTGCTCAGGCATTAAGAGAGTAAGAACATGAGACGCAAATATTGCAGGAATAAAGGGGGAGATGATATGGCGCAAAACTCATCATCGCTGAGAAAGGGAAGCAGAAGCTGGAACCCTGCCCTGGGATTGGATGGAGGAAGATGGCTTGTTCCTCGTGTTAAGCAACTCGCTTCCATTCCTCCCTTTCATAGCTGACTTCTGTGCATCTGAACAGAAATGGAAAATGGGGATTCCTTCAGGATTCAGTAGAGCGTGGAAGCAGAAAATCTACTTAGATCCTTGTTGGTCAAGATCTCTTTCACTCGTGAAAAAAATTACCAGACTAAAAAGACAAGTAAAAGCCAAGTTCTGTTTGTAAGCAAGAGTCCCAAGTGAATTTTTATGTGATAGTCCCTTGGTTCCTCTAAATACAAGATTTATAAACAGCATGAAGATAAAACAATGAACTTCGTTCCACAAAACTCACCCAGAAATGTGGTCAGATTTCCTCAAGGTACTTTTCATTTCAGACTCTGCCTCGCAGGTAAGATGACAGGGAATTTTAGCTATGATTTTAGTTTTTATTTTTTTGGAGAAGGATTTCAAAAGTCTCTGCGTTAATTGTCTCTTATCTTATTAATTGTGCTCCCTACCCCACCAAATAATCATTTTATTCTTGTTCTGATGGACCCACTCTTCTAAGCTAAGGGCGTGCACGTTAAGTTACCGATTTTCAAAGTTACATGAATCCTTAGACCGCTTTCACACAAAGACACCTGGAGATGAGAATGCTGAGCCCCACTGAGGTGAGCATCGTGAGTAGAAATCGCAAATGCGATTTTATGGCCAAACTGAGGGTAGAAATAACAGCCTGGGATCTTTCTACATTATTTTTGAAATAGAGTTGGGATATTTGCATATATGGGTGTCAGGGAAGATTAAACCTTGGGGTATGAGGATGGAAGAAATCCATCCTACTGGATGCTTCTCAACAGAAAACAAGAGTTTGTGGGAGTTCCCTTCATGGCTCAGTGGTTAACGAATCCAACTATGAACCATGAGATTGCGGGTTCGATCCCTGGCCTTGCTCAGTGGGTTAAGGATCCGGCATTGCCGTGAGCTGTGGTGTAGGTTGCAGACGTGGCTCGGATCCCGCGTTGCTGTGGCTGTGGCGAAGGCCGGCAGCTACAGCTCCTGTTAGATCCCTAGCCTGGGAACCTCCATATGCCTCGGGTGCGGCTCTACATAAAGGCAAAAAGACAAAAGAAAAATAAAAAAGAAAAAAAGAGTTTGTTCCTAAAATGAATAATGAGAGATTTCGGAGTTTCCCCCTCTGAAGTACACACTGCTATATTTTCTTTCTCTTTACCCTGCGTGACATTAAAAAAAATTTTTTTTTGGCCACCCTACAGCATCTGGAATTCCTGGGCCTGGAGTCAGATCTGAGCTGCAGTTGCAACCTGCAGCAACCCCGGATCCCTTAAGCCACTGCTCCAGGCTGGGGATGGAAGGTGCTTGCTGGCACTGTGGAGACACTGCGAGCCAGCTGCACCACAGAGGGAACTTAACTGTTCTAAGAAGAGGCAGTGTTCCTTTTACTGGGCTGCGACTGCTTCACTGATTGGCACATCAGAGCAGGGTTCAGGAGGACCGTATCAGGAGGTTTACACTCTGCCCGTGGCCCTTAGGAAACTTGCGCTGCCTCATTACCCTTTATAAGGACCCATATTGCTGCCTTCTAGGATGGAAACAACCCTGACTCATTATTTTGCTGACTTGACTTCCTTTCTTTCTGTTGGTGTTCTTTACAAATCCCACAGAATTCATACCAAGGGGCTTCTATTGAGAATCATGTACACGGGCCTCCTGGACTGCCCCGCAGAGGGAAAAAAATGAAAACACATGGTTCTGGAACGAAGGCTCTGCTACTGGTTGGACCTGCATTGGTTCTTTAGCAAAGTGCCGAAGTCCTCTAAGCCTCACCTCCTCCCATGCGCCAAAGCTCTCACCACTTGTCTCCTAGGGCGTATAAGAATATATGAGAGTGTATGCAGCATAATCCCCCCAAATGCCCAGATCATAATAAACCTGCAATGTTGCTGACTCTTGGTGTCATTATTCTTAAAATATGTTCCATCCTATTTCTGGAATATTTACATGACCACATAGGGAACAATGAGGCAAAAGCCTCTGTCCTCCAAGTTGCAAGTGCTTTGCAGTAAAAGGTTGACCCTCATTTCTCCCTGTGGTCCATAAACATTTGCGTATGCCTCAAGGTTCAAATGTTCTGTGCACAGCTGGCCCTGAAGTGAGATGGACTCCTACCCTGGAATTTTTTGGTGTGTGTGTGTGTGTGTGTGTGTGTGTGTGTGTGTGTGTGTGTCTTTAACTGGAAGTTAAAAATGAAAGACCTGGATATTCTAGTGATCCTTGGAAGAGCAAAGCAAAAACAGTAATACTAATTAGTAGCTACCAGAGCTGTTCAGCATGGCAATAAGCTGTAAATTTATGGTTTTGTTAAGAGTCAGGATACATTTGAAATCTTTTATATAATATTAGATATGAAAATACACACCATCTGGACCTCTTGCTGGTAGCCTTGAAATGTCTATATCTCACAGGAATCAAACCCATTTTACCTGCTAGGGAATAAAACACCTGTTTCACATATTACTTCACACTGGGTGATGAACATTTCCACCATCTCCAGCCAGAAAGAAAAAAATGAAACTGTGGCTTCACATTGTTTAGTAGATTTTAAAAAGCTAGCAGGGTCGGGGGGCTGTTTTATTATCTGACGGGAAGAAGGCTCTGCAGTTGCCCTTGTATTAGTAGCAGCTCCCTAATAATTTGGGGGAGTTCTCAGAATCTCTGCTTAGTGTCGATAAAAATGAATTTCCCTCTCATTATAAATCTGTTTGTGAAAACACTTAGTGAAATGAGCCAACTGCATCTTGGCTGCTAGTTGCATCTTGTAATGGATGGTCCCAAAGTGGCTAGAAGGCTGTAATTCACTGGAGGAACTCTGTTGATGACATAAAATAGTAGAGCAGTTTATGAATAGCCCTAGAATCCTGAGAAAGAATGAGGCTCTGCGTTCTTTTCTAGAACATCTGCTGTCAGTCTCCAGCTCTCCTTCTATAAACTTAAGAAATAAAGTTCCTTAGCATACTTTTCTTTTGTACTTTCCGTAAATCCTTCTGTCCTTCCACTCAAATCCAACTGCCCAGGTAGAGTATTAGGTTACTTTTTTTTTTTTTTTGGAAACATTGTCACACACTATTATCTCTTCTTAAAAAAAAATCACAGTGATTCCTTAATATCTTCAGCTCTCCAGTCAATGTTGATGTTTCCAGTGGCCTCATGATCTTTTAAAGTGTACTCATTTGAATCATAATAAAATATGATCTAGACATGGCAAGTTCCTTTCACATACAGTTTTTTGTTGTATAGAGGCTCCCCACAGTCTGGATTTTGCTGATTGCATCCCTGTGGTATATTTTAACATGTTTCCACATCCTCTCTATTTTTTTGTATATTAATATATAGGGTGTACAATATATTGTATGTATTAGAGGTTTAATTCAATTCAGGTTTAATTTCTTTGGTGAGACAGATTGAGTGGCAAAATTTCTCCTCCTGTAAGGAGGACTGTGTTGTCTGGTTGCTTCTGTTACGTCACGTCAGCAGTTGTTAATGGTCAATATCAAGATTCATCAGTTTATTCCTTGAAAAATATTGCTATTCTGGGAGTTCCCGTCGTGGCGCAGTGGTTAACGAATCCGACTAGGAACCATGAGGTTGCGGGTTCGATCCCTGCCCTTGCTCAGTGGGTTAACGATCCGGCGTTGCCGTGAGCTGTGGTGTAGGTTGCAGATGCGGCTCGGATCCTGCGTTGCTGTGGCTGCGGCACAGGCCAGTGGCTACAGCTCCGATTAGACCCCTAGCCTGGGAACCTCCATATGCCGCAGGTGCGGCCATAAAATGACAAAAGGCAAAAAAATAAGAAAAAAAAAGAAAAATATTGCTATTCTAACCCTTTCACACCCTTCTCATGTATTAGCTGGAAAAAGAGAAAATTTCCCCTGATTTGTTACTGTTATTCAGTGATATGGGAAGGCAGGATAAAATACTTAATTCTGTTTCCTTTATCAGTTTTCAAAATATCACATTGCTTTTCTAATATGGTCCAACAGTTGATGTTATTTGGGGTATTATTATAAACTCATGGATTTAAACATATTTAAATTTTTCCAATGGGCTAATGTTGTACAAATTTTGAAGATTTTTTGTTGTTTTGTTTTTGATTTTTGTTTTTTTTTCCCCAAAATGGGATGTCTGACTGTCTCTGGTAATCTTTGACCGCATCTTTCCTATTGGTCACAAGATGTTCCAGGCTCATTTTGTATATATTTTGCCTTGAATCTGGAATCAGCTGCTTTTTCAAATTGTCCAGGCTTCTTTTAGTAGGAAACAGTATTTGCATACTATAATCCTTGTTGTGTGAGTGTGCGTGTGTGTGTGTGTGTGTGTGTGTGTGTGTGTGTTGCACCTGTGGAATGTAGAATTTCCTGGGTCAGGGATCAAACCCATGCCACAGCAGTGACCCGAGAGCCACTGCAGGGACAATGCCAGATCCTTAAACTGCTGCATCACAGGGGACCTCCTGGATACTATAATCTGAACACTAGGACAGGTCATTATTACTGGGGTTGTATATAGGTGTTTCTAGATCCTTTCAGAGGACATATATATATGTCATAGTTCATAGAGGTATTTCCAATTCAAATTCATGACCACAAAATTGTTACTTAAATTCATCAATCTTGAAGCTGTATCTAATTCAAGAATCCTGGTCCTCAATAACAACAAGAATGATAGAATTGGACTACCCCATAATTATTCAGTTGCTTTCACAGCAGGATCAGGGTAGCCATAGCTACACTACCAGCAATAATATGATTACCGAAAACAGGTTATGATCTTTTAAAAATGTCTTTTTGTACATAAGACATATCCCATTAGAGATGTCGAATTACAGCATTTTAATATCATTTGGAATTGTTTCGCTCTTTGTTGTTATGCCACCAATGGGATATATACTAGGTATACTGGTTTCATTTTGTCTTTCTAAAACTATTTTACAACATTTATTTTTATTTTATAATTTTGTAAAATATTTATATGGCGCCAAAGTCAAATCTACAGATGTAGCAAATTCAGTAAACTCTAGCATCTATCTCTGACCCCATGCCTTCCCTCATTCCATAAAACACAGGGAATGGCTTTTTTTGGAAATTGTTTTCCCCATAGGTTATTATGTATTTTTTTAAATTAAATTATGGTTTAGTCCCTCAGTTACCTGTTTATTAAATATCCGTATGTCTACCTGTGTATATACCCGGCATATTCTACTGTATATACTTGTATACATATTTATATATCTGGAACTCCCTCTTTAGATAAACAGTAGCTTACTATACACATTTTTATCCACTTCTGTCTTTTTTTCACTTCAAGTACAACTCGAAGGTCTTCTCATAGTATCATATAAAGATATCTCATTTCTTTTAATTTAGGTGGGACTCCATTCTACTGTTATACAATAGTTTATTCAACCAGTATCTTATCATAGTTATTTGGGTTGTTTTTAAACCCTTGCTATTAAAAATAGACCTGTAATAAGTATCCCAGTGTGTATATATTTTTTCCTTTTTTTTTTTCATAGCCGCACTTGTGGCATCTGGAAGTTCCTGGGCCAGAGATTGAATCTGAGCTACATCTACAGTCTACACCGCATCTTGTGGCAATGTTGGATCCTTAGCCCACTGAGTGAGGCCAGGGATCGAACTTACATCCTCATGGAGACTAGGTCATGCACTTAACCCCCTGAGCCACAGTGGGAACTCCCTACATTTTCATATTTTTCCTAAAGTAGCTTTGGAAGATGTACCTAGAAGTGGGATTGCTGGGTCTGAGAGCAAATGCCCATGAAATTTTGTTAATAATTACCAAATCTCACCTCCTGTATCATACTACTTTGTATTCCCAGCAATAATATATAAGTGTAAGTCTCTGTTTTCCTGCCTACATCTTCCTTGCTGGATATAGCAGTAATTAATATTTTACCTCACCTCCTTTCATCCAGGAACACAAGGAAAGGATAGCCATCTCTTTAAATAGCATTCGTGCGAAAAAGCTTAAGTGAAGTAAAAATCTAGAGAGATCTGGAATCAACCCTTGGCTCCCGCCAGCTGGTCAAGGAGGAAAGTATTAACCATAAACAAAAGAGCCACCAACCTTGAAAACAGCCACACTCCCTTCTCCTTTGATCTTTTTTTTTAATTGCTTAATGAATTTTATTACAATTATAGGTATTCAGAAGTCATCACAACCAAATGTTATAGCATTTCATCCCAAACCCTCAGTGCATCCCCCCACCCCCCAAATTGTCTCATTTGGAAACCATAAGTTTTCCAAAGTCTGTGAATCAGTATCTGTTCTGCAAAGAAGTTCGTTGTGTCCTTTTTTTTTAAGATTCCACATGTAAGCGGTAGCAGTTGATGTTGCTGTCTCATTGTCTGACTGGTTTCACTTCACATGATAATTTCTAGGTCCATCCATGTTGCTGTAAATGCTGTTATGTCGTTCCTTTTAATGGCTGAGTAATATTCCATTGTGTGTATGTACCATATCTTCCTTATCCACTCCTCTGTCGATGGGCATTTAGATTGATTCCTTTGATCTTTGTTGACTAAGTTTTTTTTACCTTTTACTTTTCTCTGCATTTGATTTAAGATTGTGAACGTCCCGCTAATCCTCAATCTGAGTTAGCATTTCTGGCTTATACATTCTGAAATGTTCTATGTTGAAAAAATATGATGTACTAGATTTACATCTTTTCTTTCTTTCTTTCTTTTTTTTTTTTTTTTGCTTTTTAGGGCTGCACATGTGGCATATGGAAGATCCCAGGCTAGGGGTCGAATCAGAGCTGTAGCCGCCAGCCTACACCCTATAGCCACAGCAACACGGGATCTGAGCTGTGTCTGAGACCTGCACCGCAGCTTATGGCAATGCCTGATCCCTGACCCACTGAGTGAGGCCAGGGATTGAACCCGCATCTTCATACTAGTTGGATTTGTTTCCTCTGTGCAACAACAGGAACTCCCTAGATTTATATTTTAAATGTCCTGTCCTCTGTGGCAGTGGTTCTCAAAAAATTGTTTGCTGCCACAATGAGACAGGCACACAAATTGGGGCAAACATAGGAAAACTCATAGTTATTTGACATTGTAATGACACCAAAAGTATGATCAGTGGACTTCTACTAAGTTATTGATATACGATGGATTATAGATGTCATTATAATAATAACATGGATTGCAAATCCATTATTCTATAATGCATTACAAAAAGGATCTTTCACTGAGACAGTCTAAGAAGCACTGCTCTATGGCCGTTTCATCTCCGCCATTATCCTGAGCCAACAGTTCTGTATCTTTTGTGTTTGCAGAGTCTCCTTTCATCTGATTTAATCATCTAATAAAATTTTCTGGAGTTCCTGCTGTGGCACAGTGGGTTAAGAACCAGACTGAAGTGGTTCAGTTGGCCACAGAAGTACAGATCAATCTCCAGCCTGGCACAGTAGACTAAAGTATACAGCATTAAAAAAAAAAAAAAAAAGGACAAGAAATTTTTTTAAAAATGGAGTTCCCAGAGTTCCCGTCATGGCACAGAGGTTAACGAATCCAGTTAGGAACCATGAGGTTGCGGGTTCAAGCCCTGGCCTTGCTCAGTGGGTTAAGGATGCGGCGTTGCCGTGAGCTGTGGTGTAGGTCGCAGACGCGGCTCGGATCCCGCATTGCTGTGGCTGTGGCGAAGGCCGGCGGCTACAGCTCCTGTTAGACCCCTAGCCTGGGAACCTCCATATGCCGCGGGTGTGGTCCTAAAAAGCAAAAAAAAAAAAAAAAAAATGGAGTTCCCATCGTGGCTTAGCAGTAATGTACCTCACTACATTACTACATTATCCATGAGGTCACAGGTTCGATACCTGCCCTTGCCCAGTGAGTTAAGGATCCGGCATTGCTGTGAGCTACGGTATATTTTGCAGAGGTGGCTCAGATTTGGCATTGCTGTGGCTGTGGCATCAACCAGCAGCTGTAGCTCTGATTCCACCCCTAGCCTGGGAACTTTCCTATGCCACGGGTGCGGCCCTAAAAAAGAGGAATCCAGCATTGCCAACTGTGGTTACAGCTGTGGCTAGGGACTTCCATATGCCGTGGGTGTAGCCATAACAAAATTGTTTTTCCTTATTTGGTTTGGTTCAGTGCTTCCCACAATGAGCCATGGTACAGGGTCATACAGGTTACTTGAACAGGTTTTTCAGGTCTTCCCTGCAGAACTCCTCAGGGCCTTTAAATGCTAACGCATGTTACCAGTCAGTCTCTAAGCAATCTGATCCCAAAGGTAGTTGTCTTGGAAATCTTTTATGTGAATGTTTATAGGACCAAGTTTGCAGAAGGAAACAGGAAAATCTTGGTATAGGCTTACAATTTACTTTCTATAAAAAAAAGTTATTGTGGGAGTTCCTGTCGTGGCGCAGTTGTTAACAAATCCGACTAGGAACCATGAGGTTGTGGGCTCGATCCCTGGCCTTGCTCAGTGGGTTAAGGATCTGGCGTTGCCATGACCTGTGGTGTAGGTTGCAGATGCGGCTCAGATCTGGCGTGGTTGTGGCTGTGGCATAGGCTGGTGGCTACAGCTCTGATTAGACCCCTAGCCTGGGAAACTCCACATGCCACAGGTGCAGCCCTAAAATGACAAAAGACAAAAAAAAAAAAAAGGTATTGTGAGAAAAGGTCAAAATTTTACAATTCTATCAAAAACCTTCAAGGCACTAAATAAAGACAGGGCAAAGACAAATGAGATGTTCTAAGACTTTAGATCAGCAGCTATGTCTTTTCCTCTCAACTTTGACTTCATTCCATGTCTTTCAAATATCTGGCTAATTATTTGATACAGAAAAATTACTTAGAAACAAGATCCTTTAACACTTTAATAATATATATATATATATGTATATATATATATATATTTAGCAACAAATGTAAGTCATAGTCTGTTTCAAGGTTTAGTAATTTTCATTTTGTGGAAGTTCTCCCATGAGAAGGCTCTAAATCTTGTCACCTTCTGTCCAGACTCAACTGTAATTGAAATTCCTCTTGGGAGTTCCCATTGTGGTGCATTGGAAACAAATCTGACTAGTATCCATGAATATGTGGGTTTGATCCCTGGCCTTGCTCAATGGATCGGGGATCCAGCAAGGCCAAGAGCTGTGGTGTAGATCGCAGACACCTCTCATATCCTTAGTTGCTGTGGCTGTGGTGTTGGTTGGCAGCTGTAGCTCTGATTCGACCTCTAGTCTGGAAACTTTCATATGCTGCGGGTATAGCCCGAGAAATTCCTTTCTCTGTGTTTCTAAAGTTCTTCAAATCTCTGTTTCCACTTTTAGTCATTTTAAGGCTAGAACTCTGTACATTCAACCTTTGTTTTCCAAGAGCAGAATATTTCCACAGTAGCTTTCAATCCACATAATGTAGACATAAAGAGCCTAACTTTTGCAAGCAATTGCACTTGTGGCGCTGGAGTATGAGTAAGATGTCTGAGGAAACACTGATAACTTTGAGCAGATGCTCTCGGGGTGAGTTGAACTCACTTGCCCCTGACTCCTCATCTCTGTATCTCTGTCTCTATTTCCCATTATGTCCTATTCTCAAAAAGAGTTCTAGAGGCCAGATTTCACCGCTCTCTCTGGAATTTTTTCAGTTAATATCTATTTTTCTACTTCCTCATTACCAAGGACGTATTCATTGCAAAAACTTTAGATAATGTAGGAGAGTAAATATATATATGAAAAAATCCCCATAGCCGTCCCCTGACATAAACCTTATAAACATTCTCGTGTCCCTCCTCCAGTGTCTGTGCAAAGAATACACATAATACATATGTCATATATGTATGGCATAGAGGCACCAAGATTGATGCATTACCTTATGTGACAAATTTAATATAGGTTTATATATTGCAAATATCTACTTTCATTATTGTATTTCACTTTATGAGAGCATTTCCCATGAATTCTGCTCATAAATCTCAGCGTCTGTTTCCTGGTTATGTGACCTAAGACACTGTATTTGTATATGCTTATGTGTTATCTCCATTTCCATTTATGGGATATTTTTGATTGTATCTTTCACCCATTTTTTATTGCTTGGGTTATCTGATTTTTTTATTGATTTGTATATGTATATTCTGGAGATTAAATTCTTTGTTAATTTTATTGCAGCTGTCTTCTTTCACATGGTGACTTGTCTTTTCATAATCTTTAGGCATACTCTTAATGAGCAGGTGAACTTATTTTTTTATGGTAGTTTGATTTGTCAAGCCTTTCGTACATAGTTAGTGCTTTTGTGTTTCATATGAGTGACTTCCACACCCTGAGGTTAGAAATATATTCTCCATATTTACTTTAAAATGTTATATTTTGTCTTTCATATACATCCTTAATCTTTAGGGAATCTATTTTCATAAAGGAGTGTTACATAGGGATTTAATTTCATTTATTCCTAAAAGGATCTCAAATCTATCTATCTTGCAAAACACTCATTTCTCATAATTTGTAACTTTTTGGAAATGTTCTGCATTGAAACCATATCCTTTTCTTTGAAAATGACAATTTTATCTCTCTCTCTGGCTCTTACATCTTAAAATCCTTTTTCTTGTTTTATTCCACTGACTAGAATTCAAAGTCAATCTTGAATAAAGTTGGTGGCAGTGAGCATTCTTGTCTCGTTCCTATTTAGAAGGACAGTTTCACCATTAAGAAAGATATTTATTTTACCTTTTTGGTGACAAACTTTATCAGAACATTTTCTTGCCTCTTTTTGCATATGTCAAGACAACCATATATATGTTTCTTTATCCTTTTAATGGCATAATTGATCATTATAGATTTATCTAATGTTACACTGTCCTTGTATACATGTAATATGTTCAACTTAATCATGATGTTTTATCTTTTTATATGTTTCTTGAAATATTTGGCTCATATATCATTTTCAAAGCTTTTATTCGTGTTCACATATTAAAAGAGACTTCTGTTATATTCTTCCTGTCTGGCTTTGATAGTATGGTTTTACTAGACTCACGAATTGAATTGGAGAATGGTTGCTCTTTTTCTATATTCTGGAAAGTGAGGGGTAAGTTTGGAATGATTGCTTTTTGAAAGTTTTGTAGACTCACTTTAAAAGCCATTTGGAATTGGTGTTTTCTTTGTAGAAATATTTATGTATTTATTTATTTATGTATTTATTTAGGGCTGCACGAACAGCCTGTGGAAATTCCCAGGCTAGGGGTTCAAATTGGAGCTACAGCTGCCAGCCTGCATCACAGCCACAATAACGCGGGATCCAAGCTGTGTCTGTTACCTACACCACAGCTGAAGGCAACACCGGATGTTTAACCCACATCCTCATGAATACTAGTTGAGTTTGTTATCACTGAGCCACAGTGGAAACTCCTGAGAAATATTTAAACTACTGATTAATTTCTTTTTGGGGTTATGTGGGCTTTCTAATTGTTGAGAAAGTTTGAAAGCTATGGCTAATAAGCAGTGGCTCTATGTTTACTTAAAAGAATGTATTTTCTATAATTGAAGTATTCCATAACTGTCCTGAATCAGAAATGTATTAGTTGTATGTTTCAAATAATTTAGCTTTAATATTTTGGCCTTTTAGAAGAGGGATATTGAAACGTCCCACTACAGTCATGGGTATGCAATTTTCTCCCTGATTTCTAACATCTACTGATTTATTTATTTTGAGCTATTTTAGGGATGCGTGGACATTTAGATTTTTATACCTTCCTAGAAAATTTGAACTTTTAGCTCAAGATTAGGCTCAATCCTGGCATAGCTCACATTTAATGACTAGAGTGCCTTTTGCGACAGGCAGAATTCTAAAATATCCCTCAGGACCTCCTGCCACCTTGCTGCACACACCCTGCATGATCCAAGGATTGTGAATTCGTTGCTTTTACCCCACTGTTATGTTATGGCACAGCTGAAAAAGCGAGATGATTTAGGGGTGCCTCCCTAACTACACAAGTCTTTTAAAATCGGAGCAGTTTCCCCTGGCTGGAAATAGAAACAGAAGTCAGAGATAGATGAAGCGTTAGAGAGATGTGACACAGGAGAAGTTCTCTCTTGCTGACATGAGAGGGACCACAGGGCAAGGACCTGAGAGTGGCCTCAAAAAATGAAAACAGGTTAACAGCAAGACAACAGAAATCTCAATCCTAGAGCCACAGGGAAATAAATTCCACCAGAAGGGGCTTGCTGCAAATCTCTCCCTGGTCAAGTCTGCAGGTAGGGATACAGCTCACATATACCTTGTTATCATCTTAGCACGGTTCTAAACATGGATCCCAGCCATGCTTTGCTACAATTCTGACCACAGAAACTGTGAGAGGATGAACTTGTGTCTTTTTTTTTTTTTTAATGCTCAAATTTGAGTGTGACCATTTGTTATGCAGCAATAGAGAACTAATACACTTTATCCTTAAGAATTTTTTTTTTGGTCTTAACATCTGTTGTTTTGTTACTATTATAGTTATTCCAGTTTCCTTTTGTTAGTATTCTGGGTATATGTTTTACATCTTGTTTTCATCCTTTCCACTTTCTTATATTTGGAGTATTATTTTGTGAGGACCATGTACTGAATTTTTAATATCCAAATTAAAAATCTTTGTCTTGTAACTTAAGAATTTTGTTCACACACATTTATTGTAATTACTAATGTCTTTGAATTTGGAGCTACTGTGTTCTTTTCTATTATTTTTAATGTTTTTTAAATCATTTTTCCTTCAAAAATGATTTAGAAATTGCTTTTTGTTTTGCTTCTTATTGAATATTTCCTCCATTGTTTTGGAAGTTATATACTCTAATTCTATACTTATAATGGTTACTCTTGAAATATTACTATGCATATTTAATTAAAATATGGGAGTTATCATAAACTTGCATGTCATTTCTATAGACTCACCTCACTGTCTCTGGATAATGGGGAAAATGTTGTCTTCCTATTCTTCCACATTTGCTCTATCCATGCTGATGTCATCTATAAGAATTTCAGAATTCTTGCTTGTTTTGTGCCACTGGGCAAGTTACTTATTCTCTTTGAGCTTTACTTTGCTTATCTGTAATATGAGGGATAGTAAAAACTAGCGTACTGGGGTTTTTGCAAGGAATAAATATTATAATATATGTATAGCATTTAGATTAATATTTAGCATTCAATAAAATTGTTATTTTTATTCAGTATTATTTTCTTTTTTGCATTATAACTTTTGCTTGTATAACTTCTCTCATTTTAAGGATATGTTAGTTCTTAAGTGTGTCTGTGTTCATATTGCATTCTATTTTGTCTCACTAAATTATATCCCCAAATTAAACAATCTATTGAAGGCCTTTATGTATAGGATTTAGAGTGTGAAGGCTATCTCTGTCAGGTGGAGCATGGTCCCAAGGGAGTACCATTCTCTATGTTCTCATAATACTTTTGAACATAACGTGCCATGGAATGAATGAGCAGCAACAGATGATAACCCTAAGGAAAGCAGTATCATCATTTACAGCCGAGAAGGACAGAGCAACTTTAGCTTTGTAAATTGGTTGTAATATAATTTTTAATATGTGTATTTGGACTTAAGTAAAAGCCAAGTGGAAAGCTTTGCTCCAAAATAGGCTCTCAGAAAGGGCTCATGAGATTTTGGAAGTTTTCTAAATTTGACCATGAATGCCTCTACCTTTTAATTTAGTGGACTTGAAATTCTTGGCTTCCAAGTAGCATGTTGTAAGAAGATTATTTCTGGACTTTCTCCACATGTAATGTATAAAATTAGCATCCTTCTTTGGCAACTGAGACTATTTGTCTCAAAGCTTTAAGCTAACCCAACTCATCAGATTGTTATAAGAGAAGACTAATTAAATATTCTTCTGCTATCAGTTTAAACTCCTTATTGGCATAGATAGCCAGAGGTCAGATTTGAGTGGCGTAAATCAAATAAATGATCAGCTGTATTACAATTACATCGGAATATATAAAGTTAAAAAAAAAAAACAATTACTGCTTTATGATCACATTAAAGCCACAATGTAATTTTTTTTAACAGCCCCATCTGTGGCATATGGAAGTTCCCAAACTGGGAGTCAAATTGGAGCTGCAGGTCTATGCCAGAGCCACAGCAATGTCAGATCCGAGCCACATCTGCAACCTGCACTGCAGCTCATGGCAAGACCAGATCCTAAACTCACTGAGTGGGGCCAGGGATCAAACCGGTGTCCTCACGGATACTAGTCGGGTTCACTGCCACTGAGCCGCAGTGGGATCTCACCACAATGTGATTGTAATTGCTGATCCTCAAAGATTCAACCTGGAGTTCCCTTCATGGCTCAGCAGTTAACAAACCTGACTAGGATCCACGAGGATGTGGGTTCGATCCCTGGCCTTGCTCTGTGGGTAAAGGATCTGGCGTTGCCATGAGATGTGGTATAGGTCACAGATGTGGCTTGGATCCGGTGTTGCTGTGGCTGTGGTGTAAGCCAGCGGTTACAGTTCTGATTCAACACCTAGCCTGGGAACTTCCATATGCCACAGGTACGGCCCTAAAAAAGCAAAAAAAAAAAAAAAAAAAAGATTCAAACTAAGTGTAAAAAGAAGAAAGTCGGCTTAAAGATTGTCTCATCTTTCTCTTTTTTCTGAAGTTGAGCAGCTGCAGTGGGAGCAGTCGAAATGTCTGCCATCCAGAGGAACAATGAAAAACATTCCCGACGTTGCCGAGATAGCTAGAATCCACAGGGTAGAGAGGCCAATGCTATTAAAAAGCATGCAAAACCATCACTACACGACGGCAGATAAAGAGACTTGTCCGAGGTCTCCACTGCCGGGGGCAGGCAGGAGAGTTCTTTGAAGACTGAAAGACAAGCAGAAAACCATCTTGTTTTCATTTTTCAAGGAGCTGTGAACATTATAAGCAGGAAAATGTTGAATGTGGGAATAGACAAGCCATACAACAAGGTTTCATTGTATTTGTCCTTTCAAAAGTTTTACCAAAGCGAGAAAATTGAATCATTCTGCAGCAAGGCCTCATGAAAAAAATTAAAGGAAAAAAAAAAAAACCTATGGAGCACTTGAGGAGAGGTGTGTACAGAAGCTGTGGTTGTTTTGTCTGGAAATCTATATAGAGTTGGTGCCTTTGCTCCCAGGCATTTTGAATTATTAATTGTATTTAATTATTCTTCCCAAAAGCCTCGTGGGGCAACACCATTTTACAGATAGGGAAATGAAGGTAAGGCTGATTCAAGAAATAATGCTTCTATCTTTTGTCAGGGATGAGCAATGCAACAGACAGTGAATTAGCAAAGTGGGAAACATCTCAGTAAATACAGGCAGCAATCACAGGGACAGGTTGCTAGATGGCAATGTTAGAAGTGAGAGATGAAGGTTCAGAGAAGCAGAATAACTTCCCCCCCAAAGGCAAGCTCTGAGGCAAGAACTTGCAGTTCTTTTCCATTTGAATCAGGCTCTGAACCCAAGCCTGTTGGATTCTAAAGTCTTGCAACATTTTGAAAAAGTTCTCTGATAAAACGTTTCCCCCTCCATGCACTATGTCCAGGAAACTCCAAGGGGGCCAAAAAGTGCACAAGAAACAGTCCTGTTGGCTACACAGCAACAGCAGAGCTATTGCATTTGTGTACCCCTGTCTGAGGATGGAGGACCATGCTGTTTCTGGAAATTGGTAGTTTCGTAATGAGTTATGGGCATGGCTGGTGGCCCTGCATCACCAAAGCAAAACCTGGGATGGCTCCCAACAGACAGTCTCTTTGTGGCTACTACCACAGGTGCTGGAGCCCACGGCGTGGCCTGCCTCTGTGAACTTCAGCATCTGCCTTGGTTGTTTTCTCTGCCACTGGTGTAAATTGGAGCCTAAGCTTCCTTGTCTCTTTCAAGATGTAAGAGAGGACGATGCCTCTTGCAACCTGTGCTTGATGCTTGGCCCTCTTTATCTCTTTAGAGTCATCATCCTTGCGCTTTCCGCCAGGTACAAGTCTGCCCTTGGCATGGCTGGAAAATGCAGGCATGAGGACCACTCTCTTTTAACCACTCAACTCAGCCTTTTCTTAACCTCATGGGAATTTAAAGTCATTTCAGAGGCCTCCCTGTCTCATTCAGGGCCTTGGAGGCATTTGTTCCTCTAACCCAATGATTTTCTGAGAAATTCAGTATCCCACAGCAGTGGTGTTTTTTTTTTTTTTTTTTTTCTGCCATAAATACATCAGAGAAGAAGTGTTCCATCTCCTTTCTCTCAGAGGAGAGGCACCAGCACTATGTTTCTAAATGACTGATGTTTTGGAGTTCGCGTTGTAGCTCCATGGGTTAAGGATTAGACCTGTCTCTGTGAGAATGCAGGTTCCATCCCTGGCCTCATTCAGTGGGTTAAAGATCTGGTGTTGCTGCAAGCGACAGCTTAGGTCGCAGATGCCACTTGGAACCAGTATGTCTTTGGCTATAGTGTAGGCCACAGCTACAGCTCCAATTTGACCCCTAGCCCAGGAACTTCCATAGGCCATGGGTGTGGCTGTAAAAATAAAACAAAATAAAATAAAATAAAACAAAATAAAATATTGATATCTTGCTGTAGTGGGTTGATGATGCAGGGAGTGATAACCATGCTTTATATTTCAGAGCTAGGAGAGAATTTGAATCCTGACTCCACCACTGTTTGACCTTGTACAAGTTACTGAATCTCTCTGTGCCTCAACTTTTTTCCATTTGTTAAATGGAGATAATTTCTTTTTTTTTTTCCTGGTCTATTTAGGGCCACACCTGTGGCATATGGAGGTTCCCAGGCTAGGGGTCGAATTGGAGCTGTAGCCGCCAGCCTATACCACAGCCACAGCAACACCAGATCTGAGCTGCCCCTGCAAACTCTGCCACCGCTCGCGGCAATGCCAGATCTTTAATCCACTGAGGGAGGCAGGGATCGAACCTGTGTCCTCATGGATGCTATTCAGGTTCGTTTCCACTGTGCCATTACGGGAACTCCTGGAGATAATAGTCTTACCTCATAGAATGATTGTGAGGATTAAATGAAAGCAGACATGTGAAGGGCTAGAACAGCTTTTGAGCCACAATGTTGCTATATAGTATCTGCTCAACAAACTAAAGAGAAGCCTTTATCAAGGTGTTTCCATATATTGTCACGATGTGGGGGGTGGGATGAGGCTGTGCCCCTTAAGAACTAATAATGTTAGCCCTGGCTCTGGATGGTTTTGGAGACGGGGAAGGGGAGACAGAAAATTATAAGTACTACATGGGACAGAGACCAGATTGCCCACATGTAATATAATAGAAAATACGTGTCTGGTCTTTGTCCTGGGTTCCTGGCACGCAGCTTCTAAAACCTTCGGAATCTCTGGAGTGATACATGTCATTTGTAGGCTGACTAGATGACTGATGGTTAAGGATAGAACTTGTCCCCCAAAAGACCAGGGCACAATTAGAGGGATGAAACTTCAAACTCCATCACTGACTTCTGGGACGAGGAGAGGGTCTGGAGACCGAGTTCATTATCAATGGCCAATGATTTAATCAACCATTCCTACATGATGAAACCTCCATAAATAACCTGAAATGATGGCGTTTGGGGAGTTTCTAAGCTGTTGAGCTCATGGCGACGCTGGAAAGGTGGTACACGCAGACAGGGCATGGAAGCTTCCCCAGACATCCTCAGCCCTGTACCTTGCATTATGCATCTCTTCCACTTGGCTGTTCTTTAGGTATGTCCTCTATTGTAAAACAATAAACATAAGGCAAAGTGCTTTCCCAAGTTCTATGCACTGTTCTAGCAAATTGCAGAACTGGAACATGTGCTCATGGGCACCCCCAATTTATAGCCAGTTGTTAGAAGTTCAGGTGCAACCTGAGACTTGCAACCAGTGTCTGAAATGGGGGAAGTCTTACAGGACTGAACCCTTTATTTGTAGAGGTCTTCTCATATTTCTGGTAATTCGTGTCAGAACTGAATTGAATTGTAGGACACTCAGTTGGTGTCCAGAGAATAAGAGAACTGCATGAGGAAAAACCCCATATATGTGGTGTCAGAAGTAGTGTTGAAATACAGCTCAAACAGTGTGAATTCACATCGGAGGTTGGCTGTCTGGTAACCATGTACGCTGGGATTTGGGGCACCATGGCCTTGAAGTTTCCAGAGTCTGGATTTGGTACAGAGAAGGTGGAATGACACCAGAACCGGAATTTGAAGTAATCCGTGCAGGCCTGAGCAAAGAGCTACACATGAGAACCTGAGTCTTCCTTCATTATGCCGGACTCTGTAAATCCCTGATGACTGGAGGTAGAAGAGGGCCCTTGAAATTGAATTGAACAACGTTGGATTCTTCATCGATGTCATTGAGTGGTAGCTAGATCTGGATTTAATTAGATTTCTCCAAAAAAAACAAACAAAAAGGAATGTGACCTTTATTCCTCTCAAATATATCAGTTAGATTGATCTTTCCCATTCTTCTTTCATCTGGCTGCTTTTTAAGTATTAGGGACACTTGTGAGGCTTGGATGATTTTGCCAAGTATGGTGGAACCGTATCATGAATTGTGGGAAGCAAGAAGCAACCACACTGCTTGAGGGAATTCCATTGGAAAAGAAATATTATTTTCACTAAAACTTGCCATTCTGGTGATGTAAAAAGTGGTGAGCTATTCATTGCTTTTCTATTCTCTTTTGATGGCATAAGAGAGAATTCTTTTTTTTTTTTTTGTCTTTTCGCCTTTTCCTAGGGCCGCACCTGTGGCATGTGGAGGTTCCCAGGCTAGGGGTCTAATTGGAGCTGTAGCTGCCGGCCTTCGCCACAGCCACAGCAATGTGGGAGCCAAGCCGCGTCTGCAACCTACACCACAGCTCACGGCAACGCCAGATCCTTAATCCACTGAACAAGGCCAGGGATCGAACTCACAACTTCATAGTTTCTAGTCAGATTCGTTAACCACTGAGCCACGATGGAAACTCCAAGAGAGAATTCTCATAAAGGGTGAAGACCCTTAGAGAAGGGTGTGCTCCCTTTCTGGAAGGATATTTCTATCCCTTTAAGCTTGAACTTGGCCTCTGCCACACCCTTCAGTATGGTGGCTGCTGGGTGTTAGTGAAACTCAGCACCAATAATAACTCACTAAGAGAGCAAGTTCAGAGCCTGAAACTTTGCATTTCTCCTAGGAACTCACCAAAGGTCTTAGAGGAGGTGGGAATCACCATTTTTGGAGTTAACGGACTTAGGTCTATCTGCTTCTGTTATCTTTTTTTTTAATTTTATTTATTTATTTTTGTCTTTTTGCCTTTTATCTAGAGCCACACCCGCGGCATATGGAGGTTCCCAGGCTAGGGATCTAACAGGAGCTGTAGCCGCCGGCCTTCGCCACAGCCACAGCAACGCGGGATCCGAGCCGCGTCTGCAACCTACACCACAGCTCACGGCAACGCTGGATCCTTAACCCACTGAGCAAGGCCAGGGATTGAACCCGCAACCTCATGGTTCTTAGTCGGATTCGCTAACCATTGAGCCACGAAGGGAACTCCTTTTTAATTTTATTTTTTGTCTTTTTAGGGATGCACCTGCGACATGTGAAATTCCAAGGCTAGAGGTTGAATCAGAGCTTCAGCTGCTGGCCTGTGCCACAGCGACAACAACGCAGGATCTGAGCGGCATCTGCAAATTACACCACAGCCTGTGGCAATGCCAGAGCCTTCACCCTCTGAGCGAGGCCAGGGGTTGAACCCGCATCCTCATGGGTGTTAGTCAGGTTCCTAACCCACTGCGCCACAAGAGGAACTCCTGCTTCAGTTACCTGAAATGGTAGCTCTTTGGCTCTCCTCAGAAAAGCATAATCGTCCAAAGGGCAGAGTCTGGTACTAGAGCACCTGGGTCCAGATCCTGACTTGGTCGTTTACCAAGACCTGAGGCAAGTCGTTTAATTTCTTTGTACCTCAGGCTCCCCACCACCCTGTATGTAAAGGAGACAATAATAAGCCATTAACAGCTATGAGGATTAAACATCCAATATACTTGCACTTCATAAATAAAAATGCACTTGTCGTAATTACGGCACGTGATAAGGACTCAAATGCTGCCTATCATTCTTTCACTGACGCTGTTATCCTCTACCCTGGAGAATTCCTCATGTCATCATTTGTAGTCAGGTAAGAATGCATGCCTGTGGCAGGGGCCTTGGAGGTTGTGGTGTCTATGTTGTATATTTACTGGGATGTCCCAGCTGGAGTTTAGGCTCTGCTCCACTAGAGATCAGAAAAGGCTATTCCATCCTGAATGGCATGTGGGGTGGGCTCCCAGGGTCTATTGTACCAGAAGATGGAAGAGCTTTCTGGAAGGCTGGTGAAGAACCATCTGAGACTCATCATGGAGAAAGTCATCATGGACACAGCAGGGCTGATTAACAGTGGCCAAGTTGCTGGAAATGTTGCTGAAACTTAGCCTCTGTCAATGGGTTCTGAATAGAAACCCAGAAACAGAGTTTTGGGCGAAGGAGAAAAAAACAGTTTTTATTGCTTTACCAGGCAAAGGCCACAACAGGCTGAGGTCCTAAAGACTGTGCCCCCTTGGGGAGAGAATATGAGGTGGTCTTATAGTTTGGGAGTGAAAAATAGAGTCACAGATAAGGATTAGGGTAGGTGCAAGCATGCATTCTTCTCCAATGCTGGTGTTTAGTGGCCCCAGGACTGGTTTCGGTGGTCCTTCCTCCACCTTCCTGGAATGAAGAAGGCTTCATAACATTTTCCACTTGTTGGAGGTCTTAGTTCTGCCAGGAACTCAAAGATATCATTATAGGTATCCCTTGAGATGGAACAAGGACCCTGCCCCAAGGCTGCACTATGGTTTCTTTCTTTGTTAAAAAAAGGTTTTATTGAAGTATAATTGCTTTGCAATGATGTGATAATTGCTGCTGTACAACAAAGTGATCCAGTTTTACATGTACACATATCCGTTCTCTTTCAGATTCTTTTCCCACATAGGTTATTGCAGAATATTGGTTAGGGTTCTCTGTGCTATACAGCAACTCGCCATTGGCCAGGCATTCCACAAACCTCAGTGTGCATATGCCAGCCCCAAACCCCCAGTCTATCCCTCTCCATCCCCTTGTTTCTTGACTGCTCCTCTCTTGTCTCTGCATCCCCTCCTTTCCCTGATCAGCAACTGTTCGAACCTGCCCTTTGGAACTCAGGGAAGGTCACTGGAGCCTGAATGAGGCCTATTCCTTACAGGCAAGAAATCGGAGCTTCGGGAGCGGGGGTAGGGAGGTGGGGACACACAGAAAGTCTTTCATGCCCAGGAGCCCCACTAGGTCCTGCTTGGTTTCAGAGATGAGGGGACAGTCGATTCTGAATACATCAAGGGGAACTATTCTGCTCCCCCTAAGTGCCCTTGTTCTTGAATCCTACAAAAATTAAGGGCTATGAGAAAAACACAAAAGCACTGTTTCCGTGGCCATGTTGCTAGACTGTCAGGAATCCCCCCATAATTTCCTACTGTCATAGTTTTCCTTTACTCCAGGAATAGAGAGTACTAACGGATTGTGACCAGTTTCGCTAAGCAAAATACTGTGGGCAGGAAACATTATGCCTTTTGGTAATGAAGAGGGGGGGGGTTAGTTAGGACAAAAGTGCAATTGCACTCATCCTGGGTGGTCAAAATAAATTGAACGGGCCCCTTGCTCCACAGCTGTCCAGTCTCAGAATTTTTCAGAAGGACTGACCTGGCTGAGCTGCATCCATGTTTCAATATTCTGACCACTCGGTTCAAAGTTGTAGGCATCCAAGGAGTTCTGGAGGTCCACCAGACAATGTAGTACCTGTAGGTGACAATATTGTATTGGATACTTAAAATTTGGCCCGAGAATAGAGCTTATGGTAAGTGTTCCTATCATCCAAACAAAACAATTTACAACAATGATGACGATGATGATAACGCTAAAGAGGGTGGGAGGAAAATCTGGTCGGAAATGGGTATGTTTATGACCTTGATGGTGGTGATGGTTTCATGAGAGTATATTTATCCCCAATCCCATTGAGTTATATCTATTAAAAACGTACAACTGCCTACAGGTCGAATATATCTTAATAAGATCGTTGAAAAATAAGGTGCCTGCTCAGTGGGTTAAGAACCGAGTGGTATCCATGAGGATGCAGGTTCAATCCCTGGCCTCACTCAGTGGGTTCAAGATCTGCAGTTCCCGTGGCTGTGGCAGAGGCCTCAGCTGCAGTTCTGATTCAGCCCTTGGCCACGGAACTTCTACATGCCGCAGGTGCAGCTGTAATAATAAATAAATAAATAAATAAATAAATAAATAAATAATAAATGAGAAGGTTAAAAACAAATCCTTGGTGGAAGCTTTTCCTCTCTCTTGCCGTCTTGTCCCATGTTTGCTCACTCAGGCATCTTTGCCTCTGGCCCAAGTCCAGGAAGATCTCAGCATCTTCTGAACACAGTTTTGTTTGCCGTTTCTCTGTGGCCAGTATTTTTCTTTCCTTTCCTCTTTTCTTTTTCTTTCTTTCTTGTTTTCTTACTTTTTAGCCCTGCGCCCTTCGCACATGGAGGTTCCCAGGCTAGGGTGTGAATCTGAGCTGTAGCCACTGGCCTACACCACAGCCACAGCAATGCCAATCTGAGCCGTGTCTGCGACCTACACCACAGCTCGCCGCAACGCCAGATCCTTAACCTGCTAAGCGAGGCCAGGGATTGAACCCCATCCTCATGGATACTAGTCAGATTCACTTTCACTGTGCCAAAACGGGAACTCCCTAGCCTAGTATTTCAAGTAAACCTTTACCTCCAGTGCTGCAGTGATACACTCTCCTGCCCCTGTACTCTAATTGCTACTCTGCTACCCCCTTCCCTTTTCTGCTGCCTCTTCAGAAAGAGGTGTTTTCTTGCACAAAGCTCTGGTTTAAGATAGAGACATTTGTCTTAAAGATAACATACTCCATCCCTCCAGCAAGAATGAGGTCAAGGAAACAGTTATTCTTAGTGTAAGAATGGGAACTGATGGGACCCCACCTCCCCCCATACCCCCATCACCACCCAGACCTGCCAGAAGCAGAGAATCTGCCTTCCACTGGACTCTGGCCTCTTTTGCATTGTCACTGGCCCCGGGAACCAGAAACCAAAAGCTCTGTCCTGGCCAGGATGCAACACAGCCTTCAGCATAGATCTTTTACAGAAGATTAGCTCACAATACCCCTGGAATAAAGACCTCTAGTAAGGACTTGAGGTCAGAAAGCCTTCACCTTGGTTACCCTCTAGGGCTTCGGTTTTTATCCCAGGCATATTCTTAATTGTTACATTTCTAAAATCCAGTAAAATCTCTTCTGGTGGCTTTCTGATGAATTTCTCTACAGGCCACCTCCCTGGGAGCTTTTGAGAACTGCCATCTATCAAAGCTGTTGAATTATACATTCCCTTAAATAGAAGGATTCAATTTCTTGTTGAATACCTTGACAGTTGCCCTATTTATCTGCTCTTGCTAATCTGACTTAATCTAGCTGAACCCCACCCCCTGACCGCCAATTTTTTTAAAAGGCTGTTTGGTGCTGCAAAATCCAAGGAAACCCTCTTCCCTTTTCTGGCTACAAAGCTTGCTGTTTTAATTGTACAAATATTTGTGGGTTTGGTGAAGGTGAGTGCTAATTTGCTGTTTAGTACAAAGCTGGAAAATTTCAGAGAACACTAAGAAAATAGGACCTAAGTGCAGGTGAAGTGATAAATTCTTGGGAGAAACTGAGCCTCCTCTAGATAGGACTCTATAGGCAAATAGAAGCTTGCAGAAAATCTGAAAAGAAACAGGTGATGAACCGAGCAAGCAGCAAGAAAAACAGAACAGGCAGGCAAGAACATGTTCTGGGTGTAAAGAAGTATTTTTTTTCTCTGTACAGATATGTCTTCGCTTGCTAGCTCACTGCACTTGATTTTTACTTTAGAAATTGGTTTAGGGATTCTAAGGGAGGGAATGATTTAAGGAGTCATAAAGCCTCAGCCTGGAAATGAGAATACTTAACAATAAGAAACAATTAAATAATTAAAAATTGCAAACGGGCCTTTCCTTATGCAACTCTAAAATAGGTGTAGTGTCCCATTAGGAAGATGAATGAGTTAATGACTGGAAAGCACTTGAGACCCTCAGGTGGAAGCTTTATTGCTCTATTGTCTTTGTCTGAGTTAAATGTCTTGGTCGCTAAGGCGATGCTTTCTGAACCCGAATGTGGACAGATCCCAGGGACTTCTTGTTAAAACGAGGGTTCTGATTCAGCAAATTTGGGGTGTGGCTGAGAGTCTGCATTTCTGACAAGCTCTCAGCGACTTCAGTGTTGCTGGACCACATTTGAACAAGTACACTGTAAAGTCCCTCTTTCTCAAAGAGGGCTGTACACTGGAGTTGTTGGAGAGCTTTAAAAACCCTCCCCAAAGATTTGAATTGAATTAGCCTGGGGCCTGGCCCAGGCACTGGGATTTTTTAAGCAAATGGTTCTTTGCCCCACCTCTCTTCCCATATTTCCTCACCATGAAACCAGAGGGAGAATTGCATTGGCCCAAGGGGCAGGGTTCAGGCCCACCCTGGAAGGCTGCTATGGGGAGTAAATGAGAAAATGCAGCCAAGTGCTTAGCCCAGCCCCTGCCACAGAAGGCGGCCTCAGTAAACCTCGGCTGTTACTGAGACAGGCTGGGACCTGGGCCCTTTACTCCTCAAGAACAGAATACAAAGAAACCATAAGGGACTAAACATAACTGTGAGCATGCACAGTTGAGGTCAATTATGAACAAGATACAAAGAGGGCACAGAACCAACCACCCATTCTGAGGTGCAAGGAGAAAAAGCAGGGCACTGTGCGTGATCCCTGCCCATGGCACCACCAAAGGGGGGGAAGCAGACCATCTCGGCGCCCCCCCCAACCTGATCCATGGGCCCATCCCCCACCCCCACCCCATTTAAGTGACCAGCTCAACCCCACTTGGGGAGCGAGCAAGGGAACCTATTGTTTCCACTCCCTCCTGCCGTGGGGAGCCCCAGTAAAGCCTGAATTTGGCCTCTTATCAGTTTCTATCGATAAAAGAGTCCAAGGATCTCAAATCAGTAACATGGTCAGATTTGGCTGTAACAAGAGATACCGGCCCCGTGTTGCAAAAACTCAGCCTCTGTCCACTGTTGCTGAAAAGAAATGTGGGGACAGGGTTTTGGGTGAAGGAGAAAAAGATAGCTTTATTGCTTTGCCAGGGAAAGGGGGCCACGGCAGGCTAATGCCTTAAAGACTGTGCTCCCTTTGGAAGGGATTAGGAGGTGATTTTATAGTTGAGAGAGTAGAAAAATAAGGCCGGGAGTTCCCATCATGGCGCAGTGGCTAACGAATCCGACTAGGAACCATGAGGTTGCGGGTTCAATCCCTGGCCTTGCTCAGTGGGTTAAGGATCCGGCGTTGCCGTGAGCTGTGGTGTAGGTCGCAGACGCGGCTCGGATCCTGCGTTACTATGGCTCTGGTGTAGGTCGGCAGCTGTAGCTCTGATTAGACCCCTAGCCTGGGAACCTCCACATGCCACGGGTGTGGCCCTAAAATGACAAAAGGCAAAAAAAAA
>PVHT021183699.1:5750541-5786078 GCA_004024745.2 Catagonus wagneri | reverse complement strand
CCCTGGCCTTGCTCAGTGGGTTAAGGATCCGGCGTTGCCGTGAGCTGTGGTGTAGGTCGCAGACGCGGCTCGGATCCTGCGTTACTATGGCTCTGGTGTAGGTCGGCAGCTGTAGCTCTGATTAGACCCCTAGCCTGGGAACCTCCACATGCCACGGGTGTGGCCCTAAAATGACAAAAGGCAAAAAAAAAAGAAAAAGAAGGCCACAGACAAGCATCAGGGTAGAGGCAAGCTTGTATTGTCTTTCAAAGCTAGCGGTGAAAGAAAGCTCTAGTGGTGGCCCCCAGGACTGGTTCTGGTAGTCTTCCTTCTTCCAGAATGAAGAACACTTATCTGGTGGTTCTTCCATTTGTGGGGATGGGGTTATGCTGCAGGTGCGGCCCTAAAAAAAAAAAAAAGTAGAAAGTACAATACTTGTCTTTTTGGGAAAGGCTTATTTCTCTTAGCATCATGTCCTTAAGGTGCATCCATATAGCCTGCACCAGAATTCCCTTCCTCTTTAAAGCTGTGGTGTGTATACACCGTAATTGATGTGTCCATGCATCCATTGATGGATACACCAGTTGTTCCCTTGATTTGGCTCCTGTGACTAATACTACTTTGGACACAAGTGTACAAATATCTCTTCCAGATCCTGTTTCCAATTCTTTTGAGTATATTCTCAAAAATGGAATTGCTGAATCATACGGTCTTTCAGTTTTTAATCTTCGGGGGAACTGCCAAATAGTTTTCCACAGTGTGAGCCACCCTTTTAGGGTTTCCTTCTCAAGTTTCAAGAATGCTCGGAGGCTGTGACACATGAAGTGACAGCTGCCCCATTTCTTCCCCTCTTATTCTGCTCACATAGCAGTATCTGCTGTGCCTCCAACCTGGGCCAAAATTTCCCTTGTTCTGCCGCTGATCTTGACATCTGCCACCACTGATGGTCTATGGTCCTGGAGTTGACTGCACCTCATGGGTGTAACCAAGCAGGGACCTGTGAGGCTCCTGGACACACAAGCTTTTCTGTGTCCTCCATTTCTTATTTTTATGGGATAAACTTCAGCCTCCAGGACTTTTCCTGAGTTCCAATCCTGAAAGTGAGGGGATGCAGAGACCAAGGAGGAGCAGTCAAGAGACCCTAGTATAACCTTGGGGCTTTCTATTCTGTCCCACTGATCTATATTTCTGTCTTTGTGCCAGTACCATATGGTTTTGATGACTGTAGCTTTGTAGTAGAGTCTGAAGTCAGGGAGCCTGATTCCTCCAGCTCCATTTTCCTTTTTAAGGATGTATTTGGCTATTCTGGGTTTTTTGTGTTTCCAAACAAACTTCAAAATATTTTGTTCTAGTTCTGTGAAAAAGGTCCTTGGTAATTTGATAGGGATTGCATTGAATCTGTAGATTGCCTTGGGTACTATAGTCATTTTGATAATATTGACTCTTCCAATCCAAGAGCATGGTATGTCTTTCCATCTGTTCATGTCATCCTTGATTTCTTTCATCAGCGCCTTATAATTTTCAGAGTACAGGTCTTTTGTCTCTTTGGGCAGGTTTATTACTAAGTATAGTATCTGGTCTAGATATAAGACCAGATACTATAAAACTCTTAGAGGAAAACATAGGCCAATCACTCTCTGACATAAATGATAGCAACATCTTCTCAGATCCATGTGTCAGAGTAAGGACAATAAAAAGAGAAATAAACAAATGGGACTTAATTAAACTTCAAAGTTTCTGCACAGCAAAGGAAGCCCTAAACAAAACAAAGAGACAACCCACAGAATGGGAGAAAATATTTTCAAATGAATCAACTGACAAGGGATTAATCTCCAAAATTTACAAACACCTCCTACAGCTCAATACCAAAGAAACAAACAACCCCATCAAAAAATGGGCAGAGGATCTAGGCAGACAGTTCTCCAAAGAAGCCATACAGATGGCAAATAAACACATGAAAAGATGTTCAACATCTCTCCTCATTAGAGAACTGCAAATCAAAAGCACTATGAGGTACCACCTTACACTGGCCAGAATGGCCATCATCAAAAAGTCTACAAACAATAAGTGCTGGAGAGGATGTGGAGAAAAAGGATCCCTATTACACTGTTGGTGGGAATGCAAATTGGTGCAACCACTGTGGAAAACAGTATGGAGATTCCCCTGAAAACTCAAGTATTTGAAAAAATTGAGTGCTTTACCTCAAAAGAAAAGAAAGTGGATTGAAAAATGAATGCATTTAGAAGCACTCTGACCTCATAAAAGTCTGTATATTAATGTATTATGTTACTAGAGATATCCTGGAGATAATGGCATTTTTGGGTGTATTAAATGATTTCTTAAGTTTTGACTTCACATTTAAATATATATTACTTTACAACTAAATATAAATTTAAGGGTTTTTTTTTTAAACACTTCATTTAGAAATAAGAAAAGACACAGAAAACTTATGAAATGAGATTAGGATAAATAAATAAATATAAGTACATGCACACACACATACACAAATAAGCAAGGCCCTGCAATTCTGAAAAAAAGAAAGAAAAATTAGACCAAGCTCTTGTCTTTGCGAACAGTCTGAAGAGTTACAGTATGAATTCATGGAATTATTCAAGCATGAGACTTCATCAGGTGAAATGTTACATTTGTATTCACCTCTTAATAGGGAGTAAATTCTGTTGCTTACTATGGAATAGATACTCCATAAGCAAAGTGCTATGGTTCCTGATATAAAGACGAGAAAACCAAGGCCCAGAGAGGTAGAGTGACTTGCTCAAGATTGCACAGCTAGTCAGTAATAGAACAAGGAGTCAGATCCAGGTCTTTCTGACCCCTAGGCCGGCATGTCTCTAAGAATACCAGGTCAGAAAGTGTTGTCACACATCACAGAGGGATGAGACAGCGTTTAGCAGGCAGTGTATGTGGGAGCTTACAAAGAGTGATGTTGGGACAGTGCTATGTTGTCCCTGTGCAAGCTCCCTACCTCCCACCATGTTTCCCTTCCTGTGTGATATTCTATATTCCTAGCAGTTGTTATCCCTTTTAAAAATTAGATATCTGGAGTTCCCATAGTGGCTCAGCAGAAACGAATCTGACAAATAACCATGAAATTGAGGATTCAATCCCTGACCTCGCCAGTGGGTTAAGGATCCAGCATTGCCGTGAGCTGTGGTGTAGGTCACAGATGCAGCTCAGATCTTGCATTGCTGTGGATGTGGCATAGGCCAGCAGTTGTAGCTCCGATTTGGCTCCTAGACTGGGAACTTCCATATGCCACACCTGTAGCACTAAAAAGCCAAAAAAAAAAAAAAAAAAGAGAGAGAGGGAGATTTTATGAAAGGGTTCAAAAATATATATATATGTATTCCATAATATGAATTATTTATCGGTTTTTGTACACCTATAATTGAAATAAAATTCATTAAGCAAAAAAAAAAAAAATATTTAGCAGGACGTTTATGCTCCTGAAAGCACCTGTGATCTGAACATTAAGGAAATGAAACCTACATGGACTGGTCAAGAGAGTGAATAAGGTTTAAGCCCACTTGGGAGAAGCCTCAGTAGGAAACTCAAATCATGAAGCACTGGGTGTGTAAGAAAAGGGGTAGATTGAGGAGTGTATGTGAACCGAGATAAACTCTTCAACTTCACTGTTTTTCAAAGTGGGTCTTGAGATGACCCTTAAAGGAAACATTCAGAAATAGAGGGCCTTCTTGACATGAACGAAGATGGACAAGACAGAGTGGACAGTAAAAGAGCTAGTTTGATTGGAGAAGGGGATCCATGTTGGGAGAAATGAGATCGGGACATGTTGGATGAGATGAGATTCATGATTTAGCTAATGAATGAACAGACAGTAAGACTGGTGGCAGTTGTGAGTCACAGCATATCTCAGACTGATAAAGTGATGGGTCCATGACAGTAATGGGAATGGACTAAAAGGGAGAAGCAAAGCAAAAGGCTTCTGGCACAAGCTCAAATGCTGATGACCCCCATTGGGGTAGTCAACATTGAAATGGAGCAAAGGAGAGAAATTGGAAGACTGTGTCAAAAGGTTAAGAGGCAGGATTTGGGGATGAATTTTCACTTTAAGGGGCTTAAGTCCTTGAACAAATGGACAAACTAAAAGTTTTGAAGAGGAGATAATGACTTCAAGTCAAGATTATAGTAGCTATGGATTCATGTTGGTACTACTAATTCAACCTGGACTCCACCATTTTAAAAAATTCTTTTAAACAGTGTTGAATTATTGAATTGTAATAATGACCAGAAAATGCAGAGTATTTTATGAATTCCCAAACACTGTTAGGTATTAGCTCATTGAATTGCTGGAGTTGGAATTTGTATAAATTCCATTTCATATAAATGGAATCATACAACATGTAGTATTTCAAGTCTGACTTCTTTCACTTAACATGTTTTCAAAGCTCTTCTATGTTGCAGCAAGTATCAGTACTTCAATTACTTTTATTGTTAAATAATACCGCACTATATAGATGTACGAAGTCTGCTAATTTATGCACCAGTTGATGGATATTGAGGTTGTTTCCTGTTCTGGGTTACTATGAATAATGCCGCTATGAGCATTTGCACACATGTCTTTGTGTGGACTTACGTTCTCATTGCTCTTGCTTAGAGTCCTAGAAGTAGACTTGCTTTGAGGCAATAGAAAGATTATTTAGTTTTTTAGGAAAGTGCCAAACTGTTTCTAGAATAGCTGTACTATTTTATGTTTCCAACAGTGGTGTGTGAAAGTTCCAGTTTCTCCATACACATTCTTCTCAGCATTTGGTAATAAATGTCTTTTCAATTAGGGCCATTTCATGGTGTATAACTGTGTCTCACTGTGACCTTTATTTGCATTTCTCTAATGAAATGCAAATATATACTTAATGCAAATATGTACTTAATGATATTAAGTATATATTTCTATGCTTATTAGCCATTCATGGATTTTTCTTTTTTTTTTTCTTTTGGTGAAATGTCTCAAATCTTTTGCCAGTTTTATATAGTTGAGTTGTTTGTCTTAAGTTTTAATGGTTCTTCATGTATTCTAAATAAAGTCTTTTATTAGATATGATTTGAAAATATTTTCTCCCAGTCTGTAGCTTGTCTTTCACTGTTGTTTTGTTTTGTTTTGTTTTGTTTTGTTGGCTGCTCTTAACACCATATGGAATTTCTTTGGCCAGTGATCAAACCTGAGCAGTGGCTGTAACCTAGGCCATAGCTGTGGCAAGGCTGGATTCTTAACCTGCTGTGCCACAGTGAGAACTCCTGTTTTTCATTGTCTTAGCGATAGTTTTAAAACAAAAACTTTCAGGTTTGATCAAGCCCAACTTACCAGTTTTTCCTTTTAAGGATCATGCTTCTATGTAGTAGCTAAGAACTCTTTGCCCAACCTAAGACCACAAAGATTTATCTCCTATATTTTCTTCTAGAAGTTTTAGTGTTTCAATCTTGTACTTGGATCCACAATCCATTTTTGTGGGGTAAGGGTCAAAATTCATTTTTTTTTGCAAGCATATAATTTTCTCCTTTATAGCAAATACGTAAGAAATATAGAAGCAAAGCTGTGTTTATTGGAGTTACACAGAATCTAATATCTTTTTAATGTATTCTGTAGGTCAAAGATAAAAGAATTCCTAAAATTTGGTACCTAGAAGGTGAGCACATTTCTGGTGGGGGGAGTGTTTTCTTTGTGCAAATTGTATAAGTACAAAGGAGGAGAGGACAGAGCCAGACTACGGTACAAGCATGTCCCTTTCCAGGTCAGCCAAACACAATGTGCTAGACACACAGCAAGGAGAACTGGCCATCTGGTTTCAGTCTAGAAATGCAGAGTGGCTGGTGAAGTCTCCCGTCTAAGTGCTATCTGCTTCCTCAATAAATAAAGATCAATGATCAATTCCATCTCTTCTCACAAGTCTATGTTCCTTTAATTACAGGGGTAGTTTTGGCACTAATAGGGGAGTAGGGGGAGTTCCTGTTGTGGCTCAGTGGTAATGAACCTGACCAGTATCCATGAGGACATGGGTTTGATCCCTGGCCTTGCTCAGTGGGTTAAGGATCTGGCATTGCCGTGAGCTGTGATATAAGTTGCAGACTCGGCTTGGATTCCATGTCACTGTGGCTGTGGCGTAGGCCAGCAGGTGTAGTTCCAATTCGACCCCTAGCCTGGGAACCTCCATATGCCTCAGGTGCAGCCCTAAAAAGCACACAGACACACACACACACACACACACACACACACACACACACACACACACAAAATAAACAGATAGGAGAGGAGCAGGACAAGGTGATAAATTAGGTCAACCACATATAAGAGGCAAAACCATTTTGATTTCTCAGGGAGAAGGTAATTTTGTATTAGACCTAGTGGAAGAGAGTGGGATCCTGCAAAATACTCCCTGTTGCCCAGCCATCGGCCCTTTTAAATCGGCGGTAGCCATGAGATTCCCAGCCTCTCTAAACTGAAGTGTTTCTGTTCTTCCCAATTATCACAGGAGTGTTCATAAACAACCACCACCGGGCTAATAAATAACACCTTAATGAAAGAGAAACAAATAGTGATGATGATGAGAATGACAGCAGCAAAAAGGTAATGGCTCAGAGGATGCTCTGTGCAAACTGAGCAGGAAGGGAAGGATTTGCCCAGCCAGCCAAAAAGGAGTGATGGACTGGATGCCCCAGCTCTCCTCCGAGAGCAGAGCCAGGTCAGGGTAGAACTAAGAGCCCATACCATCACCTACTGTTTTCGAATTAATGTTAATTACAAAGCAATCATTTTTTTCCTTTTTTTTTTATTAGAGCCCCACCCACAGCATACGGAGGTTCCCAGGCTAGGGGTCTAACAGGAGCTGTAGCCACCGGCCTACACCACAGCCACAGCAAGGCGGGATCTGAGCAGCATCCGCAGCCTACACCACAGCTCACGGTAACGCCAGATCCTTAACCCACTGCGTGAGGCCAGGGATTGAACCTGCGTGCTCAGAGATGCTAGTCAGATTCATTTCCACTGAGCCACGATGGGAACTCCCTTTTTTTCTTTTTTTAATTGACATTATTATATTATATTATATTATATTATATTATATTATATTATGATTATATGATATATTTATAACATTGTGCCAATTTCTGCAAAGTGACCCAGTCACATATACATATTTGATTCATGGAAAATCTTTATATATTCTGCACACTGACACTGGGTGTGTTATATGCTGCACCTATTTCCCGCCTCCAGTCTAGGTATTAATTTGTTAAATTACTTCAAGGAAACCAAACCCAGCCTCATCTAGTCCTATCACTAGTGGGCTCTCAGGAGAATTAAACCGCAGAGAGGCCACCATGACCGTGCTCAGACCACAGCTCTAATGAAAGATGACGCAGAGGAGCCAGAGGCTCGGGCCACAGTTCAGAAAATAACTTGTGCACCGCACACCGCTTAGCCACTCAGCCTCCACTAGTTCAGGCATGAATGATTTTCTAAGAGCCCCTGGATTTTGTTACTCTGATTACTTCTACACCCCGAGCTTTAATTACCCCTGAAATGTGGCTGCAGGTGAGGAGGTGGTGACCTGCCAGCCCTTGGGAAGAAACACGAAGAGCTCCGGCATCATAGACATGGAGATGGGGAACAGGGGATGAGAATGAACCATCACAAAATGCTTCTGGAACATTCTGCTCAAAGTAGCAAAATCCACGTCGCTGGAGGCCGGCTTGAAATGTGGAAATCTGGGCCCTTCGGTAGACATACTGAATCAGAATCTGCATTTCACTGAGCTGTCCAGGAGGTTCTTATGCTCATTACAGTCAGAGAAGCACCGCTCTAAGCCTGGTTTAAACTCTCTGTGGGGTGGGCCTAGAGTCTCGTTTACCATCAGTTATAAGTTGGATTTGTGGCCCCTCAAAATTCATATGTTGAAGTCCTATCCCCTCACTTTACCAGAATGTGCTCTTATTTGGAAAATTGGTTGTTTTTAGTTAAGACGAAGCCTTATTGGACCAAGACGGACCCTTCATCCAGTACGGCTGGAGTCCTTATAAAGGGGAACAGCGGGACACAGACACTCGGACAGGAGAGCGCCCTGTGAAGACGAAGGCAAAGGTCAGGATGGTGGGGCAGAAGCCGAGGAATGCCGGGTATTGCCAGCAAATGCCCAGAAGCCGTGAGGGGCCTGGAACCGGCTTTAACGACCGGAGGAAGGAACTCATTCTGCTAACACTGTGATAGCAGATAGTGAGACAAACCAACTCTGTGGTTTAAGCCCCTAGGTTTATGGAACTCATTAGAGCAGCAAAGTCATATACTGTCCCTCAGGTTTCCCACTGAGCATGCAGTGCCCTGCAAAGGACACCCCTAGGTTCATCTCCTGGTTGATGAAAAAAATGTAGGGGGAATAAATAGGGTTCAAGAGGTCACCTCTCTGTCAGTCAGTCCTGGGCTGTCCATCAGCCCCGTCTGCAAATTCTCTTCGTTTCACAGGGTTCAGGGACACCCCTAGAGGCTCTCAGTGGTCAGCACCCTGACAGGGCTCAGCCCAGGAGCACCTTTAAAAAAGTGGGTGGCTGTTAGTTACAGAGAAAGACTGGCTGACAGAATCACCCCATGAGCCTATGTAGGCATTTCAAGTGTTTTAACTAATGAATGGGCTCTTTAGAGGTGGTTTGCTCTGATGAAACGAGAAGAAAACGTTGTGTTTGAAAGAGTATCCATTTCTTTGTTTATCACTCATTAGTGACTCGGACCGGGTAAGTCTACAGTTCCTGATTCACCCAAGAGCCTGCTTAAGCAGAGTCTGTGGCCTCTACTGAAATCATAGAGGAGACAAACCACCATCTCCGGATCACAGTGTGTTGCTTCCTACAGGCTTTCCTAAAATGGGCAGGACCTGGGAATTGAGGTGTTTCTGTTACTGACTGCGCTTGTCTTAGGTTTATCTCTGCATATTAGACGATAACATCTTATTTATTCTAAGTATATCTTTTAGAACAATGCCTGATTCTTTGCAGAAAAAAAAAAAGTTTGCTAATAGTGTTAGCCATCTATGGAATTACTGAAAGGTGCTAAGCTCTGGGAGGTTGCCCTTGACCTGTGGATTGTCACACTTAATCTTCATTGCATCCATTTGAAATAGGTGATGGGATTATCCCCATTATACAGCTGAAGAAACTGAGGCACAGAGAGGTTAACTTAGTTGCTCACACAGCTAATAAGGCTGGGGGTGTAATCTTGTAGATCATCTCCAGTGGAAAATACATAATAATAGATCTACATGGGAGACTCGCTTGAGACACAGAGAAAGACTGTTCCCAAGGGGTCTTTTGTCACTGGCACCACAGAGCAATGGGTGGAGGGAGGAAAGGGGAGCAGAAGGCATGGGACGCTGAGTGTTCACTCTGGAGACAGCCAGAGGCAAAGGCTGAACCCAACCAGAAAGATCAAATCTATTTTCTAGATTACATTCACCAAGCCAAAATTGCCTCCATAAAAGTAGGCAGTAGAGTACCACAGGATCTCAAACTCGATCTTGCATCAGAATCCCCTGGAGGGCTTGTTAAGTACAGACCCCTGGACTCTCCCTTCAGAGTTCCAGATTCAGTAGGTCTTGGGTGGGCTGGGAATTTGCTTTTCTTTTAAAAACTCAGGTGACGTTGATGCTGCTTTGGCGGGCTAGACTTTGAGAAACACTGTGTTAGGGGTAACAGCAGTTTCTGAATCAAAGATAACTAAAGCCAAGCAAGTCCCAGCCTGCCACTGACCCTCTGTGTGAACTTGGGGAGGTTTTTAATCTCCTCTGTACTTCAGTACAAACAGATATATACAGATTCTCAGTATATACAGATTTTCTTCAGTATCAAATGGGCAAAAGATTGCACCTTGTCTCTTGCACTTATTATAAGTCATGAACAAGGGAATTCCTATTTTAAAAATTAACACAGGACCTGGTACTTATCAAGCATTCAACAAATGTTAGTTTCCACCACAATCACCATCATCACCACCACTACACTTTTGAATTTTTAAAATTTTGGAGGGGTGTTTTGGCCACACCCGCAGCATATGGACATTCCTGGGACAGGAATAAAATCTGCACCACAGCAGCAACCCAAGCCTCTGCAGCGACAATGCCAGATCCTTAACCTACTGTGCCACATAGGAAGTCCCACCATACTTTTCTTGTAGTATTTTTTATTTTTTTGTTTTTTTGGGGCTTTTTAAAAATCTTTTTAGTGCTGCACTCTGACATATGAAAGTTCCCAGGCTAGGGGCTGAATCAGAGCTGCAGCTGTTGGCCTACGCCACAGCCACGGCAACACCAGATCTGAGCCATGTCTGTGAACTACACCCCAGCTCACGGCATCGCCAGATCCTTAACCCACTGAGGAAGGCCAGGGATCAACCCTGCATCCTCATGGATAGTAGTCAGATTCATTATGCCTGAGCCATGATGGGAACGCCTAATGTTTTTATTTTTTAAAATAAAAAAGATAATTTTTTTAAACTTAAATTTTTTTATTTTTATTTTTTAATTTAACTTTTTAATTAAAATTTATTTATTTTTACACTCTTTTTATTCCTATACGCAAAGTTTATTCTTATGCCTCTCCTCTTACTTCTAACATGCCAGACCTCTTTGTGTTTCTGTGAGAAAAACGGATCTTCCTAATATGTTCCTATGTCACAGTTTTGCTGTAAGGACTAAATGAGTTACTCCATATAAAGCATTGTGCCTCCTACGTAGTCATAGGTCATTAGTATTATTTCTTCTTTCTGCTATCAAACATGCATTGTACTAAGTGATTTATATACATTGTCTTATTTAATCTCCACAGTAACCTTATAGGGAAGAAAACATTAGGATAATTTTTTAAATAACAAAGCTAAACCACTGGATGTTAAGTTATCTGCTCAAGACCACTCAGTGACTGAACTGAGATTTAAATGCAGACCCATTTGACCTAATAAAATTGCCCCTTTATATTAATCTACACTCCTGCCCACCTTTATAACTCACTTCAGAATGGATTGAGGGCTCTTGGGTTGGAAGTACTAAGAGAAAGCCAAAGTTTTGATTTAGAAATGTGTCCATTGATAGATGAATGTATATAGAAGATGTGGTACATATATAGAATAGAATATTATTCAGGACAAAATAACGCCACTTGCAGCAACATGGATGGATCTGGAGATTATCGTAATAAGTGAAGTAAGACAGAAAGACAGATACCGTATGATGTCACTTATGTGTGGAATCTAAAAGAAATGATACAAATGAACTTATTTTCAAAACTGAAACAGACCTACAGACTTTGAAAACAAATTTATGGTTACCAAAGGGAAAGGGGAGTGGGGAGGTTGGACTGGGGATTTGGGTTTGGTGTATGCATACTACTGTACATGGACTAGATGGTCAAAGGGGGACTGCTGCACAAGGAATTTTCAATACTCTGGGAAAAGAATCAGAATAAGAATGGATATGTGTATATGTACAACTGAATTACTTTGTTGCACAGCAGAAATTATCACAGCATTGTGAATCAACTATACTTCAATACAACTTTAAAAAATAAAAAAAAACCATAAAATATAAGAATGTAGGTTTAGAAAAACAGTTTCACTCTGAGTTCATGAAGTGGGTCAAGCTTGTTGCCATGATAACCCCCTTCCCTTTTTAGACCGTCAAGGTGACTTCCAGCTCATGAAAATTCACTCGGAAAGAAGACAGAACAGCCACGCACTAGACACATCCATTTTTCCTGCATCACCAGCTGAGAAGTATTCATCTTACTCCTGGTCCTACAGTTTGTTCCCTTGCTGGGTCATTGTCTATCCACCCAGCCAGACGTGGGGATGTTGAGATCATAAACATTTGAAACTGGCAAGTGCAATGTCACCGTGTTAGACTTGGAGTTCCCTGAAAGAAGAGGTGTAGAAGGATAATCCAGGCACCCCCTTCAAACCTATCTGACTTAACTGCAAGAGGAAAATTCTTTCTCTTTCTGTAATTACAGAGGTAGTCCCCAAAGATGTTTTTTGTGTTAAACTGGAACCAACTGTTACAGAGTGTTCATAGGTGGCTTTCAAGGTTATGGAAGAAGGAACCACAGGCTTGACCTAAGAGTGGAAAGCCTTCCAACCGAGGCATGTGGTTAATGTTTGTAGGAAGGAGAAGCCTCCAGCAGTAGAAGATCACATTTCTATTTACCTGGAGGCAAAAAATAATCATAAACAGCTGCTCTCCAATGTTCAACCAGCTATCTGACTTCTCAACCAAACCACCTCCTTCCACTACCTCGGGTTTCACGGAGGGGACGGCAGCTTTAATTCGCTTTCCTGTTATCTCTGGCTCCTTTTAGAAATATAAAATGAAATCTTTTAGGATAACAGAACATGTGTACAGGATGTGGTTGGAGCCAGAAGTGATCCCATTGCTCTGGCCTGTGACCAGTTTGCCTGGGAGGATTTATTTTAAGCTATGCTTATCTGAATTCGTCTGGCTGCGCCAGCATGGGAGCTAATTCTCTGACAATAAGCCTGCTGGGGTGCGTTTGGGTCTCTGTTTGTTTGTTTTGATGTGTACAAAGACTGCAGAGTGGAGAGCACATCACACTCGGCTCTAAATGAGAGGCGCAGCCTGGCACCACGGGGGAGGCTGACGATATGTGGGGATCTGGGTAACTGAACACACAAGCACTTCAGGGAAAATGTAGGCAGGCACACTCCCTCCCTGCAGGGGCACCTGCAAGTGCAGGGTCTCTGGAGATGAACAGGCCTCCACAAAAGCAAAACACCAGCCTGTCAAGACTTCTGGGAGGAGACCTCTAGATGTCTCTGCCTAGCAAGGGAAATGAATGGAAACGCCCAGCTCTGGGCTGAAGTCACTGAAAGGACCCTTTATCCCCAGGGCATTTCACATCATCTCCACACCCAGTTCTGGGGAGGGGGCCTGGGCCCACCATCTTCTGCTGTCACCCCATCTTGTTGTCACATCGATGAAACCTCTGATGCTGTGTCTTTACCTCCTCCATTCCAAACTCTCCATCTCTGCATCACTCTACCCAGTCACAGACTTTAGACATTACCCCATTTTGCCTCTCAAATATTCAACCAGCTATCTGACTTCTCAACCAAATACCTCCTTTTGCTACCTTGGGTTTCGGGGAGGGGCTGGCAGGTTTAATTCATGGACCCGTTTTGAGCAGTCCATTGCCAGTACACCCTCCCTGCAATTGTCCTCTTAGCTCCTTCTACCAGACGTCCGCTGAGCACATCTCTCACCCTGGCCACCTCTTGTCTTCTTGCCCCATCACCACGCTTCTGACACAAGCTGTCTCTCAATCAGCATCCTTGTTACCTCCCAAACCATCTTCCTGGAAATCCTGTGGTCTGTCAAACCTTATGAGGTCAAGATATTGATATTGGGTTGATGGGGTTGGCCACACAGTAGAGTGTCAGAACTCAGTGAACCTTGGACCTATAGCAAATATGTTCTATTGTTCTCTGACCCCTTGAATTCCCCACAGTGCTTTGGTCCCTCTCTAATACTCTCTCTCCAAACCCTGGCTCTTCCTTTGTGATAAATAACCTGACAACTTGGTTCTCCCGGATGACTGAGGGCAGACAGTAATAGAATCCTCAGTTTCCCTTCTCTTCACTTCAAAACCATTCCGCCCTTAGCTTCCCTTTGCCCTTATTTCAGAGAAAAGTTATTTCCCTTTTCAGCCAAGATTCACTCATCTTTATCCTCTGACTGGATCCTACCCCTTACAGCTTCAGCTATTATTTATCTCAACCCCATCTCCCTTTCTATTTGGTCAGACTCTTCTTGCTAATTCCTATTCATGCTCAGACTTTCCCCAGTAAAAGTAACGTCTTCATTTGACCTTACAACCATCTTAAACGAAAAATTTCCTCCGGCCCTTCTTTAACAACCAAGTTCACTGAAAGTTATCCTGACAGATGAATGGATAAAAGAGATGTGGTACACATCACAGTGGAATACTACTCAGGCATAAAACAGCATGAAATAATGTCATTTGCAGCAATGTGGATGGACCTAGAAATGATGAAGTGAAGTAAGTGAAGTAAGTCAGACAGAAAAAGACAAACATCACAGAGTTCCCATCATGGCTCAGGGGTTAATGAATCCGACTAGCATCCATGAGGACGTGGGTTCCATACCTGGCCTCGCTCAGTGGGTTAAGGATCCGGCGTTGCTGTGAGCTGTGGTGTAGGTCACAGACACGGCTCAGATCCCGCATTGCTGTGGTTGTGGCGTAGGCTGGCAGCTGTAGCTCTGATTCAACCCCTAGCCTGGGAATCTCCATATGCCATGGGTGCGGACCTAAAAAGACAAAAGAAAAAAAAAGTGATATCACTTATATGTGGAATCTAAAAAAAAAATACAAATGAACTTATTTGCAAAACAGAAATAGATTCTCAGTCACAGAAAAAACAAACTTAAGGTTGCCAAAGAGGGAAGAGGTGAGAGCAGGGATAAACTAGGAATCTGAGATTAACAGATACACACTACTGTGTATAAAATAGGTAGGAATTCTCCTTGTGGTTCAGCAGGTTAAGAACCCAACATACTGTCAGTGAGGATAAGGGTTCAATCTGTGGCCTTGCTCAGTGGGTTAAGGATCTGGCATTGCTGAAAGTTGCAGCATACATCACAGATGCAGCTTAGATCCAGTGTTGCCACGGCTGTGGCATAGGCCTGTAGCTGCAGCTCTGATTCAGCTCCTAGCCTGGGAGTTTCCATATGCCACAGGTGTGTCCATAAAAAGAAAAATAAAATAAAATAGACTAGATGAACAGTGAAGTCCTACTGTAGCACAGGAAAATATATCCAATATCTTTCTTTTTTTTTAATTTTTATCTTTTTAGGGCTGCACCTGTGGCTTATGGAGGTTCCCAGGTTATAGGTCAAAACAGAGCTGAGGCTGCCGGCCTAGGCCACAGTCATAGCAACACAGGATCTGAGCCGTGTCTGTAACCTACACCACAGCTCACAACAATGCTAGATACTTAAACCACTGAGCAAGGCCAGGGATCGAACCTGTGTCCTCATGAATGTTAGTCAGATTCATTTCCCCTGAGCCATGAAGGGAAACTCCCCAGTATCTTATAATAACCTATAATGGAAAAGAATCTGAAAAATAGATTTATGTATATATAGAATCTATATATACATAGAATCACTCTACTGTACACTTAAAATTAACACATTGTAAATGAACTATACATCAATTAAAATAAAATTCATTTTTTTAAAAAGTGAGAGCTAATAAAACACACATATTCTCTTTTTTTCTTTTTTATGTTTGCATGCTATTTCTCTACCAACAAAAATTATTTGCTCAAAGATTATCAGTGAAAATGGCCAGCCCCACACTGACTGCTCCCTAGGTTTCTACGTTCTTGCGCCATCTTGCTTCTTCTGCCTTTTGAACTGGGTTATCTTCTATCTTATACATTTTCATTGGGAGTTTTACTCAGAAGTTTAGCTCTCCCTGTTCTCTGTCAATAGTCTCGTACACTTTCCTCTTCCAGATGCCGTCACCATGTAGAGAACTCCTTAAAGGAGCACTAACTTCTCTTCCCAGGCCCACCTTATAAGTCCAACTTTGAGCTGGCGCTAATAATACCTGCAATTTATTCAGCACCTGCTACGTTCCAGACACATTATTAGGCTGCTTATTTAAATTATCTTATTTCATTTCCTCCACAGTCCTTCGAAACAATACTGTATGCTCTTTACAGATAAATACATCAGGGTTCAGGCAGGTTAAACGACTGTCTCAAGATTGTATATTATCTGGTGTAGGACTGGTATTTGAACCCTGATCCTGGCAAAAGCACTGCGCTAAGGCTTAGAGGATCAGAAATCTAGTCTCAGTTTTGATAAGAACTGGGTCTGTGTCTCAAGTGCCTCAGTTAGTCTTAGCAGGCCACTGTTCTCGAGCCAATAAAATGTGGGTGAAAGATCCCATCCGTGCTACTCAGCTCTGAAGTTTCAGATCTTTGTAATTCGAAGACTGTGGTAACTCAAATCCAGCAAAATTACCAACAGTTACTTGACCGTATGTATTCAAGCCTCTTGTTATCACTTGGGCCTAATCAGTTCAGAATTACTGACAAGGGCCCCTACAAGGGTTTCTTCCCTTGCCAGCTGTAGAATTGGCTGCCCAAGACTATTACAGCAATAGAAATAGAAAGTCCAGTCGCCATATTTTTACAGGATGATCACCAACTGTTTTGCAAGTAATGAGTTTGTAACATTTTAAATGAAGTGTTTTTAAGGTGGTTCATTGGTGCCTTATAAAATGTCATTTTAAAAAACGTAGTGGTTTCCAAAAGTGTTACTTTCAGGTCAATCTGTGAGATGTCCTGGAAGACAAAATGACCATAAATATACATAAAATCAGGCAGAATAAATCACTTGAGAATCAATTAGAACTTACTAAATCAAATATTTATGTTATTTAATAACTTCTACTTATTCTTTTTAAAAAAGCAAAATAGACTCTATAGGAAGTTCCCTGGTGGCCTGCTGTGGCTCAGGTCACTGTGGGGGCATGGGTTTGATTTCTGGCCTAGGAACTTCTGCATACCATAGGCATGGCCAAAAAAAGTAATATAGACCATATAAAAATACAGGTAAGAAAACGAAAAACATATCCTCCACAAGTCTATACCTGAACGACACCTACAATTTACAATTTTGTATGTAGTTTTCCAGTCTTTCTTTTTCTATATATGCTTTTAAAAAGTGAGATCCTACTGTAAATAATATTTTAATTGGATTTTTAATCTTAAAATATACTTTGGACATCTTTCTATGCTAGCATGTATTTTTTGTTTGTTTGTTTGTTTTCCTTCTTCATCCTCTTTCTTAAATGGAAATTTACAATAATTTGGAGTTAGGTTGTACCATAATTTACTTAACCGAAAACTTCCTAACATTGACTATTAGGTAATTTCCTAACTTTTACTTTTCTAAACAATGTTTAGTAAATAACCATTTAACTAGACTTGCATAAACCCTTGAATATTAGTTTTAAAAATCCTTGGCATCATTTGTTAACAAACTGTTCCACAAAAGGTTGCATTCGTTCATGGTGCACCGCCAGGACAGGTTTCCTGCTTTCTTCTCCTCTCACCAGTGCTTCATATTACTGTTTTGATTTTTGCAAAATTGGGAGTCGTTTTAATTTGTATCAAATAAAATCTTCACCAAATATTGGGCCCAAATCACACCATAATACTTTTTTAAAAAGTGTTTTCTCTACAGCAAGAGAAAACAGCTGAGGAAGAGAGAAAAGCCACTCCAGTGAGTCAGCAAAACTGTTCTGGAAATCAACTATACTTTATTTAAAAAAAAAAAAATTAATGCCTGGAGTTCCCATCGTGGCACAGCAGAAACGAATCCGACTAGGAATCATGAGGTTGCAAGTTCGATCCCTGGCCTTGCTCAGTGGGTTAAGGATCTGGTGTTGCCATGAGCTGTGGTGTAGGTTGCAGACACGGCTCGGATCCCACGTTGCTGTGGCTGTGGTGTAGGCCAGCAGCTGTAGCTCCGATTAGACACCTTGGGAAACTCCATACGCTGTGGGTGCAGCCCTGAAATGACAAAAAGACAAAAAAAAAAAATTAATGTGCAATAAAATTAAAATTATTCCTGAAAAAAACCCAATATGGATATGGGGTACGATTTATTTCTTGAAACAGTTGATATAAAACAATATGCCAGAGCTTGTACAAAATTGAAAGAATAAACAAAAACAAACAAAACAAAAAACAAAGCCAGATGAAATAAACTAAAAAAAGAAAGAAAAAGAAATAAACACAAAAAAATCCAAAACCAAAACCCGGAAAAGAAATGCGTTTATTACCGGAGAAATTATTACTTCTGGGGGGGAAATATTTCCTTATAATTCTGTGTGAAATGGAAAGGTAATCTCATTACATATAGTAAGAGTTTATAGAAACTTGCAGCACAAGAGGTGAGAACATTGTGCCACAATAAAGCCTTTCCTAAACTGTCACAAGGCTTAAGCAAAGAGGCACTTATGTCTCAACAGAACCCTTAGATTCATTGGTGAGAAAATATCCAATAGCCCATTTAACAGAATGAGCAACTTGTCGATCATTTAACCCTCAAGAACAGAAGGTTTACACCTTGTCAATCTCAGCCTTCACTAAAATGGAGACAGGATAGTGGGGTTTAAAACAGGTTGGAGGCTTAGTCATTTGCTAGCTGTGTGATCTCCACCGGTAACTTACTGTGTTTAGAGCCTCAGTTTTCACTCCGGTGAAATAGAGATGATATTGTTTTCCTGCTTGCCTCACAGAGTTATTGCAAGGCTCAAGCAGAAAAATAAAAGTGAAAAAGATCTTTGGGACTGAAGACTGTAAAGTTAAATATGGTGGGATATTGAAGTCCATAAATCTCACATGTCTAACTTTAAGAGATAACTATGAGATTTCCCAAGTCCAGAACACTAGTCACATTCTTAAATCCTAAAGTCTGGAAAGGCTGTGGGGTCCATCTTTGCAAAATATTTTGATAATTACCAAGACCAAATAAGCTTAAGTCTTTCTGTCGTCTGGGAAGCCTTACTTTCTTAATCTTGCTTTGGCAAGCCCACATGAAAATTTGAAACATGTGCTGTCTCAAACCCACCTGACTCCATCCCCCAAGCATACTATGTCCTACTTTCTGCCAGGTGCTTGACCTAAAACTCCAAAGTCCCCTGATGTTTGTCACTTCCATCCCCTCACACTCTATCAAATTAACCGAGTGGGGAAAAAAAAAAAAAAAACTTCATGAAGACATATCTAGAGTTTTTAAAATATTTAATCAAAACTATAAACTTAGCCATAGGATCTTCCAAAACTCAAAGTTAGAATGAAGTTTGTTTCTTTTGCAGCCGCACCCATGGCATATGGAAGTTCCCGGGCCAGTGATGGAAACTGGCAGCTGCGATCTATGCCACAGCTGCAGCAATGTCAGATCCTTAACCCACTGTGCTGGGCCAGGGATGAACTGGAGCAGCCAGAGACAAGCTGGATCACTGACCCACCGAACCTAATGACATAGGGAACTTTGAAAAAGTTAAAACTTGAGTAGTTGAGTAAGGGATCTTGATGTGCTGCTTTTATTCTGAATGATAATTTGGTATAGGATTTGTTTGCTATCTTGGAAAACATAAAATGAGCATCCCACATAAGTTTTCTACTCTCACATTTAAATTCAGTAATTGATGCTGGAATTACACGTTGGTTGACTGACATTAGTTAGCTCTTTCTTATCAATTGTCAATTACCAGTTCTCCTGCTCACCTTGAGAACTTGAACAAATGCATAACAGCACATCAGAAAGGCTATTTTCTGTAACTTCTCAGTAGCTACTTCTGTGCTGAATGTGTGTGCCATCAAAATGCTGTTGTTACTCTTTGGTCAAAAGAGATTGTTTCATGCAAGACACTAAAGAAGACCAATGCACTCTTTTATCCATCATTCATCATGTTCCTGGTACTATTAAAGACACAGGAATATGGTATTGAACCAAATAGACAGGTCTCACTCTCCCTCTCATGGCCCCTGCATTCTCATAAAGGAGACTTACTATAAACACATAAATCAATGCCTTATAATGTCATCAAGATGGATGCTGTGAGGGTTAAATGTTATGTGTCAACTTGGCTAGGTGATAAATGCCAAACTGTTTGGTCAAACATTAGTCTGGAAGTTGCTGTGAAGCTATTCTTGTAGATACGATTAACATTTATAACAGTTGACTTCAAGTGAAAGAGACTACCTTGGATCAGGGGGTTGGGTATTCTTCAATCAATTGAAAACCTTAAAAGCAAAAACTGAAGTTACCCAGGAGAAAAAGGAATTCTTCTTCAAGACTGTGACAGAAATCCTGCCTGAATTTCCAACCTGGTTACATACCATATAGATTTCAAACTTGCCAATTACTGCAGTCCTTCAATAAATCAATCAACCAATTCCTTCTATAAATCAATATATTTATATGAAGATGAATCTTATTGGTTCTGTTTTTCTGAAGAGCCCTTACTGATACAAGTGCAATGAAGGATGTGAAGCAGGTAAAATGAAAAACATTATGTGCGAGCAGGATGGGGGTAGAGTTTGGAGAGCTTGTCAAGGACTTCCTTGGGGAAACCACATTTCAGAAGAAGCCTAAGTCAGAGGAGGGAGTGAGCCAGGTAGAGACAGGACTTTCCAAGCTAAAGGAACACCGAGTACAATAGCGCTATGGTGGATCTCATCACAGCATATTTGAAGAAGAACTGGTTAGAGCACAGTGAATGGGGAGAAGAGTGTTGGGCAATGAGGTTAAGGAAACAGGCAGAGGAAAATCATTTAGGATCATAAGTGTGATAAGAAACCATTAGTGAGTTTTGAGCAGGGAAGTCCTGTAATCTGACATATGTTATGAAATAATTACCTCTCCAGTTGCTGAGTGGAGAACTGACTAGTGTGAGCAATGGTTGAGCAGGGAGACCAGGCAGAAGAACTTCCAGGCCAGCTGTGATGATGGCTTGGAGGAAGGTGGAAGGAATGGAGATGATTTAAGATATATGTTGAAAGTAGAACTGATACCAACATAAGCTTTTTTATTTCTTTAATAGGATATACGGTAAAAAGAGGATCAAAGATGGTACTCGAGTTTTCAGCCTAAGAACCTCAATAGAAATGGTGCCCTTAAAGAGATGGGGAAGCTAGAATTCCTGCTGTGGCTCAGCAGGTTATGAACCTGACTAGTATCCCAGAGGATGCAGGTTTAATCCTGGGCCTCACTCAGTGAGTTAAGGGTCTGGCATTGCCATGAGCTGTGGTGTAGGTCACAGACATGACTCAGATCCTGCATTGTTGTGGCTGTGGTATAGACCGGCAGCTATAGCTCTGAATCAGCCTCTAGCCTGAGAACTTGCATATGCCGCAAGTGAGGCCCAGGGGAAAAAAAAAGCAAGAGAGAGAGAGATGGGGAAACCCGAGACTGAGTGAGTTTTGGCGTCATAGAGAAAACAAGAATTCTGATTTGGCCATGGCCTATTTGATGAAAGACCAATTAGAATCCAAGTGGAGACGTTAGGTAGGCCAATGGCCAATGGCTATCCTGGAGAATTGCCCAACTCAAACTTTTTTTGTGAGTTTAAATTATGCAACTCATGTTGTTTTTCTGGCCTTCAGTTACCCAACGACGATCAGCAAGTTGGTATGCTGCCTGCCAATGTCTCTCAATAGTCTCAACCTAAGGACACGTTTATTTAAAGGTGGTTGCTCTCCTTGTTATCTATTCAAATATTGAAACCAGTAGTTTAGAAAGAGTGGTAACTTATAATTACTTTCTCCCAAGGTTAATGTTTTAGGGCTTTTCGCACTTCCTTTTAATCTGATAAAAGCTCTTCATCAGTGCAATGATTCAACAAATAGCTATTAGGTAAAAAGAGAAGAGGCAATTAAGAGGCAATTATTAATTTGTTAATCACTGATAGATATGGGTAAGGTACATACCCAGTGCTAAGCGGATGATTCTGAAATCTTCATAAAGAGATAGCGGATCCAGATTCGAGGGGAATGTGGCTGTAATCAATTCAAGGGATGCGTATTACTAAGGCGCTGTCCACACGTTAGCTTCAGCCTTAAGCTGGAACCAGCTTCACTTGAGCTATAACCCCCTTCACAAACGGCCGTGCTAAGAAAATTCCTAGCAATGCAAACTGCCTGTGTAATTGAAAAGCTTTCGGATCCAGAAAAAGTTGAGTTTTAATCTGAACAGTCACCACAAATGATCCTTTATGTCCTTAGGAAGCAGGCCCTATAGCAAGCCTTTCTGTTTCTCTGTCAAGCCTGCTCTGGACAAAGGACCATAATGTGAGCTTGTCACATGAAATCCAGCCAATTCCATCACACTTTGCAGGAGTCCAGATCCACTCTCACTGCCCACGCCTTTGAAGCCACAGAATGATAGTCAGCCCGGCTGTTATGGAGGCCCAACACATGGCAGACCTGAAAATAAATGTTATGAAAAAGGCCACAGGGCCATCACAGAGTTGTTATTAGAGCCAAACTGAGTGCTGCAAAACGACTGAACATCCACTATCCAGAGAGGAACAGATATTTCAGAGACTGTTTCGGGGGGGGGACGTGACTCATAGAGCCGGCTGGTTCCAACTTCCATTTCGGCAACAGACACACAGAAGCTGAAAAAGCAGAATGTATATTCAAATGCCTTTTGAAAAATAAATCCAAACCATGAGTGCGTCTGGTTTCCAGTCAGCAAAGTGTGAAGAAGAAATGATTTGGAATGATTTTCTGTTGCTTCCTATCTATCCTATAAAGAATTGGGTTTATACTCAGAAATTCAGGAACTTGCCTCAGCTGCTCTGACACAGAGAGAGGAAGAAGTGGTGTGTGTGTACCCAAAACTTTAGGACTTGGATCCTGCAAAAAAAAATCATCACAATGTCTCCATTTTACTCTTTCTTTACAAGTAGAAAGAAAGGGGTGGATTGAAGCTTTTTCTTTAGGATGGACCATGCACAGTCAAATGGTACAAAACGTTTTTGGCCAAAGTGTTTAGGGGAGCTTTTCATAATAGCTTTTTGAAGTCAGTGTTATTTGCCTTTGAAGTATAGACCGTTCTTCCGCGGCTTCTATTTGTAATTCAGGATCCAGTTTTCTTCTTCTTTTTTTTTTTTTTTGCCTTTTGTCATTTTAGAGCCACACCCGCGGCATATGGAGGTTCCCAGACTAGGGGTCTAACAGGAGCTGTAGCCGCCGGCCTTCGCCACAGCCACAGCAACGCGGGATCCGAGCCGCGTCTGCGACATACACCACAGCTCACGGCAACGCCGGATCCTTAACCCACTGAGCGAGGCCAGGGATCGAACCCGCAACCTCATGGTTAACCTCATGATTAACCACTGCGCCACAACGGGAATTCCAAGGATCCAGTTTTCAAAATAGACTAAAGCCACATTCGTCATCACCTGCCATCACCAAAGGTCTATCCAAGTGTCTGATGGGCCCAAAAGTTTTGCAAAGTTACTTTTCTGGCCATTTCTCTGGTGCTGTTCTTAATTCTGCCGCCTTGACATTGTGTTGACTCCTTCAGGAAGTCGTGTTAAAGAGAGTGGAAATGTGTCAACAGGCAGTGTTGTGGGTGAATGCACTACTCTGAAGGCATTAAACTTTTATGGATGTGTTTATGTATTATACATGGACAAGTCAGCCAGTCTGGATTAGAAATAATTTGCAGGAGCCATACATTAATGCTGTATTATAGCTATTTGTTTACATGTTCAACAAATGGCTCCACATTGGTGGCCCAAATCCCCCTCAACACGAGATACCAAACACCACGAATGCCCTGGTGTCCAGCTCTCACCAGGGCTGAAGCTGTGATGGGCACTTTTGGGCTCTGAAAACCTCGATTTGCATAAAGCTTCTCAGCCTTCTAAATCATCTTTGTTTCTGTGTGGAATTGTAAAGGTTGAGTGGTGAGGGCTTAGAGAACCCTCTTAAATAATTAACTGGAGTAAACAAAATAATATCTTGAAGAGTGAGGTTTTTTTCCCTCCCCTTGGGAGAAAAATAGCAAATTCCTTAAGATAATAAATTATATAGAAAGGGGCAGGCATTTTCTCTTTTTTTAAAATTTGTCTTAAAGAACAGAATTTTATTTTCTCATAATTCTAGAGGCTAGAAGTCCAAGATCAAGATGTCTATGGGGTTGGTTCCTTCTGAGGCCCCTTTCCTTGGCTAGTAGATGGCCTCTTCTCCCTGTGTTTTCACATGGTCTTTCCTCTGTTTGTGTCTCTGCTCTAACCTCTTCTAACAAGGACAACTCATTTAATTTGATGATTTTTTTAAAGACACTTTACCCAAATACATCACATTCTGGTATACTTGGATTAGGACTTCAGCAGGTGAATTGGGGGAGGGGGACACAATTCAGCCCATGACACTCAGCTGTGACACATGGTATAATTTGTTCACATCTTGGCTCCCTCACTAGGCGAGATTGTGAAGTCCCCAAGGGTGGAAGCTCCAGCTCGTATTCCTGTCTCTGTCACCTAGAGGAGCAGCAGAGCTTCACTGAGTAGATGACTGAGGAGCACGGTGGAGGGGCTGCCCACACCAGGTAGAAGGTGTGTGGTTCATATACTAAGCCCCTCATACTCCAGAGACTCTGTAATGTTCTTACGGTACTACCTCTAGCTTGAGTAGCTTGTGTTGGACTGCTTTATTCTTTCATTTTAAATCGAAGTAAATTTGGTATATTACATGTTATTAGTTTTAGGTGTACAATGTAATAATTTGATATTTGTAGACCCTATGCAGTGATCACCACAATTACCACCCATCACTGAATCATTGACCCCCTTCACACATGTGACCCAACACTCCAACCCCCTTCTCTGGTAACCAGCAATCTGTTCTCCCGTATCTGTGAGTTCTGTTTCATTTGTTGGTTTGTTATGTTTTTAAGATTCCACACACAAGTGGAATCAACCATTATCTGCCTTTCACTGATTTATTTCACTTAGTATAATACCCTCAGGGTCCATCCATGTTGTCGTAAATAGCAAAATTTCCTTCTTTTATATGGCTCAGTAGTATTTCATCATATACCAAAATATACCACATCTTTCTTTATCCATTCATCCATCGATGGACATTTAGGTTTTTTTCTATGCCTGGCTATTGTAAATAATGTTGCAATGAGCATAGGGATGCTTGTGTATTTTTGAATTACTGTTTTCATTTTCTTTGGATAAATACCTAGAAGTAGAATAGTTGAATCATATGGTGGTTCTCCTTTTAATTTTTTGAGGAACCTCCGTATTGTTTCCTATAGTGGCTGCACCAATTTGAGTGCACCAAGAGCATAGGAGCTCATTTTTCTCCACATCTTCTCCAACACTTATCTTTTTAAAAATACCCATTCTGGCGGGTGAGAGGGGATATTGTGGTTTTGACTTGCATTTCCCTAATAATTAGTGATGTTGTACATCTTTTCATTTGCCTTTTGGCCATCTGCTTGTCTTCTTTGGAAAAATGTGTGTCCAGATCCTCTACTCATTTTTTAATCTGATTGGTTGATATTTTTTGCCTCTGAGTTATTTTCATTCTTTATATATTTTGGATATTAACCCCTTAGCAAGATGTATGATTTACAAATGTTTTCTCCCATTCAGTAGGTTGCCTTTTCATTTTGTCGATGGTTTCTTTTGTTGTGCAGAAGCTTTTTAATTTAGTTTAGTAGTAGTCTTCATTGTTTATTTTTTATTTTGTTGCCTTTGACTTTTAGACTCCAGTCCAAAAAAATCAAAGTCAAGATCAATATCAAGGAGATTTAATGCCCCTGTTTTCTTCTAGGAGTTTTATGATTTCAGATCTTACATCCAAGTCTTTAATTCATTTTTAGTTAATTTCTATGTATTCTATAAGATAGTAGTCTAGTTTCATTCATTTCTTGTTGAGTCTACTTAGTCTTTCTAAAGGCTTATCAATTTTGCTTATTTTTTCAAAGAATCAGTTCTTAGTTTGTTGATCTTTTCTACTTTTTTTGGAGGGGTTTTTTATTTCATTTATTTCCACTTTAATCTTTATTTTTTCTTTCTTTCTAGTAACTTAGGGTTTTTATTTCTTTGTTTTCCTAGTTCTTTAGGTGTAAAGTTAGATCATTTATTTGAGCTTTCTTGTTTCCTGAAGTAGGCCTGGACTACTGTCCCTCTTAGAGCTGGTTTTAGTTTATCTCATAGATATGGGACCGTTACATTTTCATTTTCATTAGTCTCTAGGTATTTTTTTCTTTTTCTTTTTATGGCTGCACCTGTGGCATATGGAAGTTCCCAGGCTAGGAGTTGAATCGGAGCTGCAGCTGCCAGCCTATACCATAGCCACAGCAATGCCAGATCCGAGCATTTACATACCTCTGTGATTTACATCACAGCTTGCAGTAATACCAGATCCTTAATCCAGTGAGTGAGGTCAGGGATCGAACCCGCATCCTGATGAACACTATGTTAGGTTCTTAACCTGCTGAGCCTGGAGACAGTATTTTTTTATTTCCCCTTTGATTTCTTCATTTGGCCCATTGATTTCTTCAGTAGCATGTTGTTTAATCTTCACATATTTGTAACTTTCCTGGTTTTCTTCTTATAGTTGAGATGTCCCTGTGTGACAGTTGCAAAAACTGGGGCTTTAGGCAAGTACATAATCTCCTTTTTGAGAGGTCCTGTTGTGCCGTGGCAAGGCAAAAGGAGGGCGCAAGGATAGTGTCTCCTGCCTAGTTCCCTGAGAGTGTTCCTATAGTCTCTAGGTATGTGGCTAACCCTGTCCCTCGGGTTGAAGCCTCAGGACAAGTAAGTGGGCCTTTTTCACAGGCAAACTGGGGATGTGTTTCAATCTGCAATTTGCGCAGTACAATAGGTTTGCTAGCCTGCCCCAAATGGTCTTTCCAATTATTACAGTCCCATGGGGACTAAGAAAGCAGGCAGTGTCCACCAGGGCTAGGCGATCATGGGTTACCTCCTCTAGACTGTGCACACCTGCCAGAGTTAGCAATGCTGAAGGAATGCTAAGAGCAGGACACACGTTAGTGAAGCAGATAAAAGAAGCCTGGGGGCAGACAGGCTGGTACAAGCCTGGGAAAAAGTGCTGGGGGTGGAGTGTGCCTGTAGCTATGGCGATGGAGAAGAGGCTGAGGGGGGACATCCCCGTGGCTTTAGTGAAGCGAGAGGAAGGGAAGTGAGGGAAGAGTAAGCCTGCAGCTTTAATAAGGCCATGACCAGACTGCTCAAGCAAGGTATAGAAAAAATGCAAAAACAGCACTCACCAGCACCTCCATCCCCAGGAAAGTTCTAACTCATCTCTGTCCCCCCAGCCGATGCTTTAAGACTAGATGCTTTAAGACTACTCCTTCATGGGTAGTGCAAGCATTGCTCTAACTCTTGTCTTTGTGCTGGGTGTCAAAATGTGTGAGACCATTTGCTAGGCCCTCCAAAGGAATATCTCAGACCTCCACAGTCCTTAGGTCCCTGGTCAGAAGCTCCATGGGTTTCTAAAGCCAGATGTTTTAGGGGCTGTCTCTCCAATGCAGGTCCCAAGGGCTGGAATGCCTGATGTGGGACTCAAACCCCTCATTCCTTATGGCGTAGCATCAGGCCCATGAGGTTCTTCCCTGTTGTGGGTTACTGTTGCTGGGAGTGGGATTTTTTTTTTGGCTTTTTGCCTTTTTTTTTTATCTAGAGCCGTACCCATGGCATATGAAGGTTCCCGGGCTAGGGGTCTAACAGGAGCTGTAGCCGCCGGCCGACGCCACAGCCACAGCAATGCGGGATCCGAGCCGTGTCTGCAATCTACACCACAGCTCACGGCAACGCTGGATCCTTAACCCACTGAGCAAGGCCAGGGATCGAACCCGCAACCCCATGGTTCTTAGTCGGATTCGTTAACCACTGAGCCACGAAAGGAACTCCGGGAGCAGGATTTTTGATGAGACCACAGCTCTGCCTCTCCTACCCATCTTGACGTGGCCCCTTTATCCCTTGTTGTGGAGGAAATGTTCAGCTAGTTATCAGTTCTTTTTCAGCAGTAACTGTGCCATATGAAGCTGTCAATTTGGTGTGTGCTGTGAGGGGAGGTACATTCAGGATCTTTTACACTGCCATCTCGGACCTACTCTGGCCTGAGAGGCGTTCTGAAAGGACAAAGCAGAGGAAGTGGGTTGAAGAAGCAATACAGGTTTTTGGTTAACTGCCTCTCATGCTGGAAATGATTTTTGGGGATCTTCTCTACCAACCTGGGCAACAAAGTTATGAAGTGAAGGTTTAAAAGAATACATGGCAATCTTGCTGTAGAAGATACTCAAGACATACCATTAATGACATAAGGGCATTCATGTGTGTGTGTCCTTGTGCGTATACATTGGAGAAAATGGAGTAACCTCCTCAAATGTGTTGAATGAAAGAACAAAAAAGTCTAAGACATAGGGATTTTCTGATGTTATCAAGCAGTTCTACTTGCCCACCGATGAGGAAGTTACACACGGTTTTTAAGAAAAATGGAAGTTATGCATGAAAAGTGAAAACAGGAGCATTTTCTGGTGCCATTAATAATTGAGTGAAACTACTTCCGTGGGGTGACGTGGAAATAAGGATTTCCAGAGGAGGTTCATTGTTGCAGTTGGAAGTGCAGATGAATGAGGATGCCCCAAATGAAATCCAGAGTGAAAGGTGTTCTCCACTTCTTTCCAGTGTGTCTTTAACACTCTCAGACTTGACTTTGCAAGACAAGCTAGTATGCATTTGAGCTTTCAAGATGCACAGCACATCCAGATTCACTGAGGCATCAGTAGCTCCTTGCCTTGCCTAAAGTTTTTGGCCTTATGTCTTCAAACTAACTTCCCACCAATTGTCCCCCTTGTTATTTGGTTGTCCTTATTTCCTATTTATCCAAAAGTCAAGCTGCAGCTAAATAAAATTATGCACCACTTTCTACATAAACCATGTTTACCTTTTCTTTTCCCCATGAAAACATATCCTCTTACTCCAAAGAGTGCATTCTTCAAAATTCCATCAATTCCATCCAGGTTCTCTGTCTTTATTGTAGCACCCCTTTAGCATTCATTCATTCACAAAACATTTTCAAGCACTTTCTATATGCAATGAAAAAAATAGAATGGGGGCCACAGAGATGGAATAGTTGCCTTCTCTACTCTCTAGGAACATATGGTCCAGCTGGACAGATGGACACATACTGTGGGAAGTGCAGTGAGCAAAGGAGTGCCCCCAAGGGGATGCCAGTGGGAAGCTAACATGGACTATTCCTGGAAGATACCATGTCTGGGATGGGTCTCAAAAGATCAGTAGAAGTTCACCAAGCTGGGCATCCAAGGCATGGAGGTCAGTGCCAAGCCTGGAAACAGGATGGTAGGCACTTATCATTTCAGCTTTTTGTGCCTACATGTACATGGGGTCTGTCTTCTCTCCCCCTTCAGACCACAGGCAGACCATAGACCTCCAAGGGAGGAGTTAAATGAGATAAGGTGGTAGGAGATGGCTTCTAGAATTGTTATCATGATTTAAACCTGGCTTACTTTTATTTTCTTGAAGTAGCACTAAAGTGCTCTTTAAAAGAATATTCAGGTGTTCCCATCATGGCTCAGTGGTTAACGAAACCCCAACTAGTATCCATGAGGCCATGGGCTCAATCCCTGGCCTTGCTCAGTGGGTTAAAGATCTGGCATTGCCATGAGCTGTGATGTAGGTTGCAGATGTGGCTTGGATCCTGCATTGCTGTGGTTGTGGTACAGGCCAGCAGCTACAGCTCCAATTAGATCCCTAGCCACAGGTGTGGCCCTAAAAAGACAAAAGGCAAAAAAGAAAAGAAAAGAATATTCACCTCTTGTTGCTTGTTACTTTACTTCTCTTGTTCCTCTGATAGCAGAGGCAACTAAAGCTAGAATGAGGACTCCATGAAGAAGTACCAGAGGGTCATGGAATAAAACCGGGACTCCAAACTTCCTGTTAGAAGCCCTCTGTCCGAAGTGATGACTGTAACTTCCTGTGGGGAGGGGGCAAGAGTTGGGGGTGTGCAGAGGGCTGTAGAAAAGCCCAGTAGCTGCTTTATCACTTCCTCCCTATCACAGCTTCTCTATAATGAGGTGGAAGAGGGAAGATGGGGGTGGTCTTTGGTAACTGGTTGGGAACTCAATAGGGCTTTGCAGTCTCCTGAGGGATCATGATCGACTGATTCAAGAACTCTGAACAAAACCTCTTCAATTCTTTTCTAAGCATTACCACAAGCAAATATAGGCTTTGTTTTCTGGTTAAAAATGTGATTCAAGGGACACGTGATATCATTTTCTAAGTAATATGCTCTCGAAGTCTTTATTTCCTTTTAAGCAACTGGATCACCAAATCTGCAGTATTAACACGGGTGGTAAAATATATGTGTATCATTTTTCATATAAATCTCTGCCTCTCAATCAGTTTCCACATCGCCTGCACATTTTATATCAAATTTCAGAAGCCCACTGAAAATTAGCAAGAGAAGAAGTGTGAAAAGACAGAAATAGTACCCAATCCTTGCAGAAAGTCTCACTTAGTAGAGTGGGGAAGCTGAGGAGAAGAAATAATAGTACTACTTTTTTTTTTTCTGTATAGCTCCATTACTTTTTCAAATTATTTCCCACCTTCCATTTAGTTGTGACCTCACAGCTGTTTTTGACAGATGGAAAAACAGAGACAGGTAGCAGCCAATCAAGTGACACTCAAGCCAGGCTTCCTTGAGCCTCCGCATCCCAGGCACAGGCCTTGCTGTTTGCTGCCAAATTCCCCTGCTTTTTTCAAAAATGAACGCAAGTCTCCATTGGCAACTCAGAAAAGCCAGCATATTTCTCACTCTGGCTCTGCGACCAATGTCAGGAGCCCGGAAAAATCTCCAGCCGGAAGTACTAAATTCCAGCGTCGTCTGGGACCAAGGAGGAGAGAAAGGGGACCTTGAGCAGGATAGGACCACATGCAGAGGTGGGAACCCAGGAAGGTTCACTTGCTGAAGGACATCATTGTGCTGGAGCCGCTTCACACAGGGCCACCAAGGGCCCAGCTCATCCCAAATCCCTGGTCAGCATCCTCATCTTGGTAGCTTGAAATCAACTGTTTATATCCCAAAATTGGGAAACACTATGCCAGGGGAGCTTCCATCCCTCCCCACCCACAGAGAGCTGATTATTAAACATTGACCCATACACGCCTGCCTAAGAGCATTCAAATCCGATTCAATACATTTTTTTTTTAATTGAAGTGTAATTTATTTACAACATTGTGTTAGTTTCAGGTGTACAATGAAGTGATCCGTATGTATAAAAATATTAGTTTTCACATTCTGTTTCATTATAGATTGCAAGATAGTGAATACAGTTCCCTGTGCTATATAGTAGAACCTTGTTGCTTATGTATTTTCATATAGTAATGTGTGTCTGTTAATCCCAAACACCTAATTTATCTCTCCTCCAACCCCTTTCCTCTTTGGCAACCATAAGTTTGTCTTCTGTGCTTGTGAGTATATTTCTGCCCTTTAAATAAATTCATTTGTATCATTTTTTTAGTCTACATGTAAGGGATATCATATAATCTTCATCTACCTGTCCAGTTTACTGCACTTAGTATGGTAATAGCTAGGTCCATCCATGTTGCTGCAAATGGCATTACTTCATTTTTTTTTTTTTTTGGCTGAGTAGTGTTCCATTGCATATACATACCACATTTTCTTTATCCATTCATCTGTCGATGGACACTTAGGTTGCTTTCATGTCTTAGCCATTGTAAATAGGCTTCTATGAACATTGGGGTACATGTATCTTTTCAAATTGTAGTTTTCATCTTTTCCAGATATATGCCCAAGAATGGGATTGCTGGATCCTACGGTAACTCTAGTTTTAGTTTTTTAAGGACCCTCCCCACTGTTTCTCCATAGTGGTCACCAGTTAACATTCCCACCAGCAGTGTACTAGAGTTCCATTTTCTCCACATCAAATTCCATTTTTATTAATGGTCAATGAGCCAAATAAACCTCCTTTGCTCCTGTGCCCAGTTCTGAGTTTGAGACCACCATTCTATGGTTTAAGCTGCCCTGGTGCTGAGTCAGATTTGAATCTTAGCCAGTTTTCTTCTTTCTTTCTTTCGCTTCCTTTTCTCCCCTCCCCTCATTCTCTGACCTCTGAAGGAGAAGATCAGTGAAGCGGTCATACAAAATTATCACGAAGGAAACAAGGTAAAGGAAAAACTACAACATGCCAACAAGTGTCTGAATAACTCCAGGCTCAGAGTTACCTTCTCTTCGCTGAAACGCCTCAGCCCACCTCTATGTTAACACCTGTGAAATTGTTCAATAAAACAATCCCACAAGCCCCGTTCTGTCTCTCGAATGTATAGTCTATTACATTTCTTGTCAACAAGGCAACACATAATTCATTTCCAAGGCCATGTGAAGTGTTTGTGAGTAACAAATTAAGATTTAGTTCCAACATTCCTGATGGGGTCTTGGTGTGCTAACCAGGTTTATGGATCTCTTTCATGGGAATGCACTTTACAGATTCATATGTGAGTTGTTTATTCAGTGAACATAGGTATCCGTTACATTTTTGTTATTGTGGTAGATGTGAATAGAACAGAAGAAAATAATGCTGGGAAGAGCTATTTCAGATTTCTGACATTTGAAGTACTGTGTTAAAAAATTAGAATAATATATCCAGCACTAAGCACTTTGTTGGATAAAATGAAATAATCGTAAATATCACTGTTTTTTTTTTTCTCTTTTCATGAAAGGATTTTCAGTTAACATTGGAAAAACTTGATAAATAAAACCTATGAACTGTCCAAAAACAGGTTCTTAAACTGGGGCTCACAGGTCCCAAGAGGATCATGGATAGAATGTGGATGGCCGTGAACTTGAATGTGAGAATAATTACACCACTATCTTCACTCAACTCCAACTGAAAGTTAGCCTATCCTTCAATTATGAGTATAGACAGCAATCTATAGTACTAACAGTAGTACCTGTCTCCTTTGTCACCAAAAGAAATCACAGATATTTTCCTATCAAATTACAGTTGTTGCAGGTATCTGAAAACATTGTTTATATTCATCACTTCTTCAAAATTATAGTAATTATTAGTTTTAGGGCTAGATTTTGTTTTTTAAAAGCCCATATATTATTACATCACACATTTGACTTTTATATATTTTGTAACTATAATTCCATATAATTGGCTTCCTTTGTGATCTCCATACATCTTATTTTATGCATTTAAAAATATTAACCTAAAAAGGGGTCTAGCATCTTTACCAAATTGCCAAAGGGATAGGAAATATGACATCAAAAAAAAAAAAAAAAACAAGAATCCTTGTTCTAAAATTGGTTCCACACTTTATTTTTTGTTCATTTAACAACCAAGACAATTAAAGAACATTTAATATGTCCTAGAATATTCTAAGCACTAGGGCTATAAGAACAGACAAGACAAAATTCCTAGTCTCAAGAAACTTAAATCCTAGTAATTCCCTAGTAGCTCAGGGAGTTAAGGATCCAGCATTGTTACTGCTGTGGTTTGGGTTGCTGCTGTGGCATGGGTTCAATTCCTTACCCTTTGGGCACCATCGAAAAAAAAAGAAAAGAAAAGAACCTTAAATTCAAGAGAAGCAACCTAAATTATTTTTCCAAGTAGAGTAATTTCTTAAACATCCATTCTCAAAAGCAACAATAGACATTCAAAAGTAACACAGATCTTTGATACTCAAACTTTGGTGCATGAAACAGTAACCTTGACATACCTGGGAATTTGTTAGAAATGCAGAATTTCAGGTCCCACCCCAGAATCTGCATTTTAATGACATTTCAGGAATTATAAAGATGGAGAAGTGCTGGCTTAACTTTTAGACCCCATACTACTATCCTTACTACTTCCTTCTTCCCATTCAGCCTCAACATCTAAAACAGTAAAAAAAAGCCACAAGTCATCAGGAAGCCACTGATACAGTTAAGTTTAGATCAAATGGGTTTTTCCATGGCTAGTGAAAGAGACGATGGCTCCTGAGATTCTAACACCACAGAAGAGTAAAACTTCAGGCTGGAAAAAAGTCATGACTGAAAATTTTTGCACATTCCTCATGCTTAATTTGGTCAGCCCTTTGTATGAAATAAAACAAGCTCATCTTGCTCAGTGTTACCTCAATGAAGCAAAATTGGCTACACCGTTCTTTCACTCAAAGCACTATTCATAGATTTCTATTCTCAACCCTGTTATTTATACTCTGCCTAAAAGTAGGTTTCACAGTTATTTAGAAGCATGCAGCACCAACAGAGAACTTCTTTAATTTTGATCTGAAGAGCGAAAACACATTTGAATTTCCTAATATAATATTTGGGGGGAACCCCAACCTGTGAAGATCTAAAGGAGAAAAATGATATGTTAGAAAAGATATTAGAACCCAGTGGTTGCTTAAGAGCTGAAAACTGATTGAATTCTGTGTCTGGTGGAAACTTCTGAAATTCTATGCAAACTGCAATAATGTGGTTTGATAACTGAATCTTTTTTTTTTTTTTTTTTTTTTTGGCTGCACACACGGCTTATGGAAGTTTCCAGGCTAGGGGTGGAATCTGAGCCATAACCACAGCCACACAACCACAGCTGCAGTAGTACCAGATCCATAACTCACTGTGCCAGGGCAGGGATCGAACCTGCACCTCAGCAATGACCTGAGTCACTACAGAGACAACACCGGATCCTTAACCCGCTGTGCCACAGTGGGAATTGCAATAACTGAATCTTTTTAATGGTCTGGGAGCCATGTTCTCTGCTCACTGCAATCTCTGATCCTGTTTTTATTTAAAATTCTTATTTTTTATTATAATTACGGTTTCTTTTTACTGCCTCATCTGCAGCATATGGGAGTTTCCAGGCTAGGGGTCGAACTGGAGCTGCAGCTGCTGGCCTATGCCACAGCCATAGCAACACTAGATCTTAGTGGCATTTGTGACCTACACTGAAGCTTGCAGCAATCCTGGATGCTTAACCCACTGAGCGAGGCCATGGACTGAACCCCTATCCTCACGAACACTATGTCGGGTTCTTAACCTGCTGAGCCACAATGGGAACTCCTTTTGTTACAATTTTTTGGCATTAATTTTTCCTTTTAAAAATATTGCATTAAAGGGGTTCCTGTTGTGGCACAGTGGTTAATTAATCCAGCTAGGAACCATGAGGTTGTGGATTCAATTCCTGGCCTTGCTCAGTGGCTTAAGGATCTGGCCTTGCCATGAGCTGTGGTGTAGGTCACAGATGCAGCTCGGATCTGGCGTTGCTGTGGCTGTGGCGCAGGCCAGCAGCTGTAGCTCCGATTCGACCCCAAGCCTAGGAACTTCCATATGCCATGAGAGCAGCCCTAAAAAGCAAAATAAATAAATAAATAAATAAATAAATAAATAAAATTAAAGTATTGCATTAAAATATGATTTACCTTTTTTTTTCATATTAACAATGAATTTTATTTCAGTTATAGGTGCACAAAGATCATAAATCAATACGATAGATTTTGTGTCCCAAACCCACAGTGCATCCCCCCACCCCCAGACTGTCTTATTTGAAAAACCAAGGTTTTCCAAAATCTGTGAGTCATTGTCTGTTCTTCAAAGAAGTTCATTGTGTCTCTTTAGTTTCCACATGTAAGCGGTAGCATTGGGTGTTGCTGTCTAATTGTCTGACTGGTTCCACTTCGAATGATAATTTCTAGGTTCATCCATGTTGCTATAGATATTATTCCGTTCCTTTTAATGGCTGAGTAATATTCCATTATGTGTATGTACCATATCTTCCCTATCCACTCCTCTGTCGGTGGGCATTTAGGTTGTTTCCATGACCTGGCTTCTTCCCTCTCTAGCTGCTTTGGATGTAAAATTAGGTTGTTTATTTGAGCTTTTTCTTGTTTCCTGAGGTTGG
>PVHT021183699.1:5683123-5743205 GCA_004024745.2 Catagonus wagneri | reverse complement strand
TTGCTCAGTGGGTTAAGGATCCGGCGTTGCCGTGAGCTGTGGTGTAGGTCGCAGACATGGCTCGGATCTGGCGTTGCTGTGGCTGTGGCAAAGGCCAGCGGCTACAGCTCCAATTAGACCCCTAGCCTGGGAACCTCCATATGCTGCAGGTGCAGCCCTAGAAAAGGAAAAAAAAAATTCCTATCGAATTTTTAAGATTTAATTAAATTTATAGAGAAGTTTTAGAGAAGTGTTATCATTACAACCTAGAAACATGGTCTCCTCTTCATTTATTCAAGGTTATTGTTGAGTTTTATAATTTTGTTTTGATTTGTTTTGTTTTGTTTTGCTTTTTAGGGCTGCACCTGAGGCATGTGGAATTTCTCAGGATAGGGGTCAAATTGGAGCTGTAGCTGCCAGCCTACGCCATGGCCACAGGAACGCCAGATCCGAGCCCTGTCTGCAGCCTATACACAGCTCGTGGCAATGCTGGATCCTTAACCCACTGAGCAAGGCCAGAGGTCGAACCTGCGTCCTCATGGATGCTAGTCAGATTTGTTAACCACTGAGCCACGACAGGGAACTCCACGTTTTCTAAGATTTTTTCATCTAGGTCTTGTCATATTTCTCTCTGTTTCATTCCTAAATATATAATTATTTTGTTACAGTTTTGAGTGGGACAATTATTGAAGTTTTATTCAATTACTTCTAGGACATGGAAAAGCTGTAGTTTTCTACATGTTGATCTTTTAGGTTTATTTTTTTGTATAGCATAATTACTATACAAAATTACGTAAGTTATACAATATAGTGACTCACAATTTTTAAAGGTTATACTTTATGGTCATAAAGTATTGGCTATCTGCATGTTGATCTTGGAGTCAGTCTCTTTAGTTATTGGTAGTCAATTGGTCCTCTTTGGGTGTCTGAAAAAATAATCTCATCCACGGATAACTATTTCATTTCTTTGTTTGCCCCAAATTCACATTCTTTTGTGTTTGTTTGTTTGGTTTTGGTTTGGTTTTTTTGATTTTTTGGGCTGCACCCACAGCATATGTATGTTCCCAGGCTAGGGGTCGAATTGGAGCTGTAGGCACTGGCCTACACCACAGCCACAGCAACGTGGGATCCGAGCCACGTCTGCGACCTACACCACAGCTCATGGCAGCACTGGATCCTTAACCCACTGAGCGAGGCCAGGGATTGGACCTGAAACCTCATGGTTGCTAGTCGGATTCGTTAACCACTGAGCCACGATGGGAACTCATTTTTTTTTTTAACTGATTTCATTAACTAAGACTTCTAATAATGTTTTGACAAATAGGTGTGATAGTAAGCACAACTTTCTTTCTTTTTCTTTTTCTTTCTTCCTCTCTGTCTTCCTTTCTTTCTTTCCCTTTCTTTCTTTCTTTCTCTTTCTTTTTTCTCTTTCTCTCTCTCCCTCCCTCTTCTTCTTTCTCTCTCCTTCTCTCTCTCTTTCTTTCTTTCCTTCTTTCTTTCTTTCTTTCTTCCTTTCTTTCTTTCCATACCTGCAGCATATGGAAGTTCCCAGGCCAGGGATCAAATCTGATCCGTAAATGCAACCTATGCCACAGCTACAGCAACACTGATTCCTTAACCCACTGCACCGGGCCGGGGGTCAAACCTGCATCTCAGCTATGACCAGAGCAGCTGTAGAGACACTTCCGGATCCTTAACACACTGTATCACCACAGGAATTCCTAAGCACACTTTTCTTATTCTTGAGCATTTCATTAGCAACTACAACACTTGTGTGTTTTTGGTAGAAAACTTTAGCAAGGTGAAAAAGCTCATTCTATTTCTATCTCAACATTTGATGAAAAGTGGATCTTGAATTTTATTAAATTCTTTTTTGGGCCATCTGGTAAAATATTATGTAGATTTTCTCCTTTAATCTATTAATGTAGTGAAATAAGAGAAGACATAATGTTCATTCAATCAATACATATTTATTGAACACCTATTATTTATATGCCAAGAACTATGATAAATGCCAGAAATAAAAATGAGAACAAGACAGGCAAGTTTTCTGCCCTGAAGTTGAGCAATATTTGCATTCTGAGCACAAACCCTATTTACTCTAGGTGTGTTATTCTTTTAATATGCTCCTGGACTTGGTTTGATACTACTTTGCTTAGGGTTTTTGCATTTATGTTTCTGAGTGGAACCAGATTATTCTGCTCTGGGCTCCATTCAAAACTGACAGCTTTACAAGTTCTCAGTAAACAAACTGGGGCAAAGTATAGTGTTTCTTTTCACTTATTCAAGTCTTCTTTTAAATCCATGAAAAAATTGTAGTTTGCTTCCTGTGGGTCTTTAACATTTCTTATGAAATATATTCTTAGAGGAGTTCTCGGAGTTCTCTGGTGACCTACTCGTTAAGGATTCAGCGTGGTCACTGCTATGGCTCAGGTTCCAAACCTGGCCCGGTAACCTGTGCATGCTGTGAGCACAGCCAAAATAACTCTATATCTATATTCTTAATTTGTTCATTTCAATATGAATAGATGCTTAAATCAACATTTCTAATTATTGTTTATGTATGCAAAACCAGTGATTTTTGCATATTTGGTTTAGTATTGGTCACTTAGAAATTTCTCAGTAAGGCTATTAGTTTTTAATGGCTTTTTTCTTAGTTTTGAGACTTCAGGATAGACTATCATGATATCAGTAAACAGTAATATTTTCTTCTTTCTGTTCAATAACTAAACTTTTTTTCGCTTTATCTGATCTTATTTCATGGGTCAGAAACTGCAGAACAATGTTGAACAGTAATTATAACAAAGAACATCCTTGTATTTTTTTCTTCTTTTAGAGTGAATGTTTCTAGAGTTTTATTGTTAGGTGTAACATAATGAGATAAATAATCTGTGCTCACTTGAGAAGGAAGATGTCATTCCTATTCTGGTCCTAGTTACCAGGTGCTTTTATTAAAAATGGATGTTGCATGTTCTGCAAAATAGTTTTTGGTATATTTTGGAATGATCACTTTATTTTTCTTCTGTGAGATATTGATGTGAAAATTATATTAATGATTTCATAATACTGAATTATCTTTGCATTTTTGAAGGAAAATCTGCTAGGGGTTTTGTTACCATTATTTCATAAACAGCTGGATAAATGTAGTATTGCATTTTAGATTTTGGCATCTGAATCTGAATATTTGTGAGATTATTTTGTCATTTTCTTTTATGTTAGTTTCATAAGTTTTCACTGATAGTTTTGCCTGTGCTTGAACTAGGATTTTTTTCCCACATGTTTTTAATGCCCTTGAAGAGTTAGTAAGACAGAAAATTATTTGTTCTTTAAAATTTGAAATAATTTTTCTTTAAATCCTCTGACTAGGAAAATATTTACTTTGGTTTTGGTTTCTTAAGAATGCTTTCTGCTTCCTCAGCATTTAATATTCATATTTAATATGAATGAGAATGATTCATTGTATCAAGATCTTCAAGTGTTTTCATGTCTAACATGACACCTCCTTTCTTATCCCCAGTTTTTCCTCATCTCTTATTTTTTCTTTGATTAGAATAAATAGAGGTTTGTGTATTTTATTCTTTTTATTCTATTTCTTGTCTGCTTTTTTTCTAAAAACAACTTGGATTTGTCTATTCTATCCTTTTTTGTTTACTAAATCTTAATTTCTGCTTTCATCTGTAATAATTTCCTCTTTTCTCCCCCTTTTGTCATACTTTGTTTTGCTCCTGGCTTCTCAAGTTAATGGTTTAATTTGTTTGTTTCTTTTATTATTTAAAAATACTGAAAGTGTGTTTCTTTACCCAATTATAGCTTTGACTAAACACCACAGGTTTGAATATGTAGTATGCTTATAATTTTCTGAGTATTCTGTATCTACACTTTTAATCACCTATTTGACCCAGAATTATGTAGAAGAGTACTGTTTAGTTTCTTTATATTAAAAGCTTGGGAAACATTTTTTTTTAATTATTCTTATTCAACTATTAATTCTATTGCATTTTCATCAAAGAATATGGTCTGTATAGATCTTTTTTAAAAATTCCGAGGTTTTCTTTGTGATCAAATATATATTAAAATTTAAGTGTTTTCCAAATATTTTAAAAAAGAATATATTTGAGGTTATTAAATATCCACGTGTATTTTCAAGTGGCTTCAATCAATGATATTATCAGGTACTCCATTTCTTTGTTATTGCCTACTTTAACTCTTAAGAACAGAAAAATGCTTCATTTTCTTACTGTGCATCCATAGCAGCCAATTCCTCTTTCGAATTCTAACAGTTTTTGCTTTAGGCTTATTATATACTCTGTTATTTGGCACATGGAAGTTGAATCCTGATACATTTTAATCTGGGATCTTTTTACAAACACTGAAAAAAAAGATTATCTATGAGACATTTACATTTTTTTTCTTGAAAATCTGCCTCATGTTATATGATTGTAATTCCAACTGTTTGGTGAGGAGAGTAGTTCTTATATATTTTAATACAATCTTTTACTTTGAATTTTCTTGTGTTAATATTCCTTAGGTATCTTTGATAGACAACTATTGCTGATTATGACCTAATCTTTGCCTTTTAATATGACAAAGTCATTCTATTTGTCATAAATTACATCTTTGTAGATAGTCAAATTGATTTACATTTTATTTCCGTTTCTTTGGTATTTCCTTTGATATTTATCTTTGACTCCAACATATAAATTTTCTATTCTCTTTTCTAATGTAAAACTACACATCCAACTTTTATTTTTGCTGAAGATTACCTTTAAAGAATAAACAACTCAGAGTTCCCGTTGTGGCTCAGAGGGTTAAGGACCCGATGTAGTCTCTGTGAGAATGTGGGTTAAATCCCTGGCCTTGCTCAGTGAGTTAAGGATCTGGTGTTGCCACAAGCTGAAGCAGGGGTGACTGTAAAAAGAAGAAGAAAAAAAAACTCTCTCTGTCCACGTCAAGGTGAAGAGTCAGTATTTACCGATTTCCTCTTATGTACAATAAAGACAGTAATAGCCTGCCATTCCTTCCATGAGGTCTCCTCTGCTACCTGGAGATTTAGACCCAACTTCCTGTTTGCTAATTATTATTATTTACATGCTGTTAAAATATAAACATTAAAGGTGAAAGATTAAAAATGAAGTTTACAATCTCTGTTGTAGCTAGATTGTATTGGCAATAATTTAGACTTGCTTCCACGTTAAAATATTTCAATACTAACTGCCAGTCATTTTAATAAAGTATACCTTCCTTTTAGGATGTATTTATTTATTTATTTATGTCTTTTTGCCTTTTTATCTAGAGCCGCGCCCGCAGCATATGGAGGTTCCCAGGCTAGGGGTCTAACAGGAGCTGTAGCCGCTGGCCTTCGCCACAGCCACAGCAACGCGGGATCTGAGCCGCGTCTGCGACCTACACCACAGCTCACAGCAACGCCGGATCCTTAACCCACTGAGCGAGGCCAGGGATCGAACCCGCAACCTCGTGGTTCTTAGTTGGATTCGTTAACCACTGAGCCACGAAGGAAACTCTTAGGATGTTTTTAAAACTGGACTCCTTTTATGATTGCTTGGAAATTTTTGAATTTTCTTTTCATGAAGACAACTTGATTGCTTTAGATTTTGACAATTGGTATCAGAGGATTTTTTTTTAATTGACTTCAAATGTGAATGATAATGTGTACAGATCTTAGTAAATTGGGCCTCTGAAGATGTTGCTATATTAACTTGTGGTCCTGAGTTTAGTTCCCTTGTAGCTAACTTGTTTATTCTTTTTTTGTTTGTTTTCTTGTCCTTTGTTTTTTTTCCCCAGTCTTCCAGAACTCTTTTTTTTTTTATGAAAAATGAAAACTTCAAATGTCCATAGGAACTGGTCTCTTTATATTAATTTTGTCTAGTAGTCATAAAGCTCATTTGGTCTGAATAGTTACTTCTTACATTCCGGACGTTATCTTCTGGACATTATAGACGAATTGCTGTTGTTTTCCTTGTTCCACTTGTCTTCTCTGGGGGCACTGGTTTTCTTCCCATTGAATTCCCACTCTCTGCTCTCAGAATCTAGCATCTCTTTTCACGATATTTTGTATCTTATTGTCATTTTATTTTAATTCTGGAAGAGGGCTTCAAATTGGCCCTCTGTATTACAGATATCATTATAAACCTTGCCAATTAAACACTTTGTTTCTCATGCATTTTCCATTTTGATATCTCATATTCAGTTTTACAACATTTTCCTTCTTACATCTTATTCTATACTCTAGTTTCTTAACCGGCTTCCTTCTCACCTCAATATATTATCTTCTCTCATTTTTCATCTCCTGCTTCATGGGGTCCTTGAATGTTATTTAGATCACAAAGCATATGCTGTTTAAAATTTATTCCCGTTTCCTGTAGTAAATCTTTTTCAAAAGTATGCTCTTCCTCTGCCTCTTGAGTGCTATATTTTCATTTCTTAAAGTTACAAAATTTTTCATATGCCTCATAATGAGGTTTTATTTTGCCTGTTTATTCACCCTTGAATGATGACTATTTTATCTGGCCTGTTATTTCTCGGCAAAACAGTGAATAGCTATCGCTTGGATCCTGTCATAGTTTATTTGGCTTTTGTTCGAATCCTGTTTTAGATCTTATGCTATATGACATTTTACCCATTCGGTGACTAAACATGCTAATGGGAGATTTACTCTGACATTATGTGAGCTGAGGTGATAGCTTTCTCTGTTAATGGCAAAGCCACTGTGCCAGGAGCCAGATCTAGAATGACCTGACCTCATTCATTACTACCTCTCATAGGAACCACAAAGCAGGTTGAAAAAGAATCTTTTGATTTTGTGGAGAATACCCCAATGCATAGCCCAACTACCAGCCATACGGTGCCACCACAGACCCTGGCCCCAAACAGTGACTGCCCTAAAGTTCTCGGACCTATAAGGAAGCTCCCTGCTAGTCCCAAGCCTATCACGCCCTCCCACCATGGACCCTATGTTTCAGGGTATTATTAAAACGTCTTCGAGATCTCCTTCACTTTTTTCCTCTCAAATTCTACCACTTTCTGAATAAGTGAGTCCTGGTATCTTTCATAGTTAGGGTCCCATTTGCAAAACCTTACTTGACATTTCGGTGTGTGAAAAGTGCTCTTTTCTAGCCCCCAGCAATGATTAATTGGAATTTGGAAGGCTCCTGTGCTTACATTGCCATCTTTACCTAGAAGTAAGGTAGAGATGTCTAAATAAGCAGAACATGTCTTGGATGCTGTGGCAATCTCTCAGCTGGGCTTAGATTTGGGGTGCCAGTGCAGCTCCAAAATCCACAGGGCCAGCTGTAACCGATGGGCTCCCACATGGCTCTCAGAAGTGTTTTGCTGCCAATCCCAACCAGTCTCCTGGGTCACAGCTAAATTCCAATGATTCTTTTTGCTTGTTCCAAGTTGGCTGGTCTATACATATATCTGAATATCTACCTTAGTTCTCAGGAGGTTTTTTTTTTCTTTCCCCAATTATATATGAATAATAAGGTGCCAGCCCCTTCACATGTATTATTTCATTTAACCCTTACAAAACAGTATAACATAATACATAATGTGCCACTGAGCTCTCTGCAGCTGGTTACTTCTCGGAACCATGGGCTCTCTCCCTTCTAGATGTGATGTTTCTATCAGCGCACAGACCTCAAGGAGGAGGTGTGAAGAAGACCCTGTGTCCCCTTCCCTACCATCTCCAAAAGCCCTAGAAGAACAAGACAGTATGTGCAGAACACACTTTATAGATTAGTTGAGAATGAAACTCTAAGGAAAAACACTCAAATTGGGATGTGTACCGTGGTCATTAATGTGAGGTTAGGTTCCTCATCCTTGGCGCTATGGACGCTTGCAGCTGGATAATCCTTTACTGTAAGGGAACATCCTGAGCTCTGTGACACCCTCAGCAGCATCCCCGGCCTCTATCTACTGGACACCAGCCGCCTCAGGCCCCAAGTTGTGACAGCGACAAAGTCTCCACACATTTTCAAGTGGTCCATAAGGGGAAAAATCACTCCTGGTTAAGAACCACTGGCCTAGGATGAAGAACAAAATCTTAAACTCTCCATGGAGTTCCCTGAGGGTATTCCCTAATGCCTAGATTTGCTTCTCCTCTCAGAGAGAGAGAGAAGACCCTTCTGATGTCTTCATCACAACTCTTCACCCCCTTTCTGGAACACTCCGTGTCTTTTCCACAGGGCTTGGTCCTATCATGGATAGGAGTTCTGCACCTTTTCATAAGAAAGGGGAGCAGAGGAGTTCCCACTGTGGTGCAACAGGATTGGTGGTGTCCTGGGAGTGCTGGGACACAGATTTGATCCCCTGACCATCACAGTGGGTTAGGGATCCAGTGGTGTTGTTGCATCTCCGGTAAGGTTGCAATTGTGACTCAGATCTGATCCCTGGTCCAAGAACTCCATATGTCATGGGACAGCAAAAAAGAAAAAAAAAGAGTGAGCAGATTCTATAATCCACAAGTTCTGTTTCCCAGAGTTGGAATTATTTGGTCAAAAAACTCTGAGGAGGGTTCCACCAGACCCTGCCAGTGTGCACTAGGGTATCAGAGCCTGCTCCCTCGAGTTCTCTTCATCTCTGTGTGGTGGCACGGTCTGGTCAACTTCTGTAATTTTCAGGAAGATTTCCTCTCTAACCCAATTCAGATACCACCCAAGATAAAACCATAGTTTTCCGAAACAGGCCAATATTTCCAAAGAGAGTCCTCCTCTTGCCCCACCAGAAACCGTGCTTCACTTTGTGGTGTGGGACATCACAGGTTTCCCTTTGCTCATTCTCTGACTTCCGGACCACAGACCATGGCTACAGACTTGCTGGTGTACAAGGGTCTCTTCAAGCAGCAAAGCTCTTTTTTCTTTTTTTGGGGGGGAGGTACACTTGCGACCTATGGAAGTTCCCAGGCCAGGGGTTGAATCGGAGCTGTAGCTGCCTGTCTACACCATACACCACAGCCACAGCAAAGAAAAATCCGAGCCATGTCTGTGATCTACACCACAGCTCATGGCAATGCTGTATCCTTAACCCACCATGCGAGGCCAGGGATTGAATCCATATCCTCAAGGATACTACTCAGTTCGTGACTGCTAAGCCACAATGGGAACTCCCTAGCAACAAAGCTCTTTAGCTCTTTGTAGTCACATATAAACATTTGGAAATGAAATCTTTTCTTCACAGTGTTGAAAAAAAGTATATTTTGGGGGGTTCCCATTGTGGCTCAGCTAGTTAAGAACATAACTAGTGTCCATGAGGATGTAGGTTCAATACCTAATCTTACTCAGTGGATTAAGGATCTGGCAACACCAGATGTGGCTTGGATTTGGCACTGGGGTAGGCCTGAAACTGCAGCTCCAGTTCAACTCCTAGCCTGGGGTACTTCCATATGCCGCAGGTATGGCCCTAAAAAGATTTTTTAAAAAGTATATGTTTAGATGGTGTAGATACTACAACCCTAAAGGAAAAGTGATAAAGATATGCTTTCATTTTATCCAGAACTAGAAATTAAGGTGAGAGGACAGAAGATCGTCCTTTGAGTTCCAATGTCCATTAGATTAATGATTTCTCTTGTCGGGTGGCCTCCCAGATGTCTATGTGGACACTGTAGAGCATCAGCTCACAGTAATACTCATGGATAACTAGAAAGAACAAAGCCTTATTTATAAACATTATGGCTTTGGTTCACCATTACCACAGTATCTGGGTGAGATTATTAACTATGATGGAAAGGATTCTAGGTTAAATATCAAGTAAAAACTGAAGGCTGACCTCTTTTCCAATTTTGAAAATTTGAAAAGTACCGTGTTCCCATTATAACTTGAATACACCCCACACACACACACCACATATTTTCTCCAGCATGTGTTTATTGCAAAGAGCAACACTGTCAGGCCTCTTTAGGCTGATAGAGAGAACTAACTGGTATTATTCTTCACAGCCCGGTGCAGTGGGGAGGATATTCAGTTCAGAATCAGAAGACTTGAATTCCAGACCATCCTCTGCCATTATCCCAATGCATCTCTAACCTCTCTGGCCTCCACTTTCTCCCTCATGAAAAGAAGGAAAGGGATGAGATGATCTCTAAGTCTACTTTCCACTTCTGTAATTCTGCCAACCAAATATTGCCTTCCTTAAAACACGGATGAGATTTTTTTAAAATGCTTCCTCTAATGCAGGGACAGCATTAGTCACTGTCATTACTCCAAGAGAGGTAAATTTATTGTGGTAAAACCATATAAATCTTTGTCAGTGGCTTTTGGTGCAAGAGTTACCCAACTCCTATCCACTTTCACTGCAGACGATACATTAACATGAATCGCCAGAGAGTAAACAGAACCCTGGACAATTCTCTCCTTTCTAGGCTCATTCATTCATAAAGAGATTTACACAGCACAATATTTTACTTCCCATAAAGCTGTTTTTGTTGTGGTGGTAAAAAATAAGAGCTGAGGCGATGAGGCGGTAATCTAACGCTTTAGTGGAATACACTTTCCTCCAACTCCGTGAGAAATCTTTATTACAAAGTATTCTCTTCTGGTATGAATAAAAGTTGATCAATATGTAAACACTGAGGCTTCTTGCCATAAATTGTGGATTTTGCAGAAATAATTGGTGTATGCCTAAGTAGTATTTGTTACTCTAGCTCATAATTACTCCATTTATTTCCCCACTCTCCCGTCATCTGTTGGATTGTCTTTTTTTTTCTCTTTCGAGGCCCCCAAATACAAAAAGAGTTATAGCAGTTTTGTGAAAACAGCTTTACATAAGGGAATGATTATATTTTTAATCACCAACAAAGAACTAAACAGACGTGAGGCTAGAAGAACCACTTACACATCCCTAATTCAGCATCTATTTGCCAATCAATTATTTCCCAACACTGAGCATGATCTTTAAAGTTTTGTCATCTCCTGGACTCTTCTTTGAACACCAGGAATTCTCCATCTTATACTTATTCCAAATAAACCACCAAGTTAATTACAATCAAATAATTTTATACCAACCATCAGATCTTAGAGACTCAGCACTCATAAAGCTTCTGTTCTTTGTTAATAATGTTAAGTTGAAACTACTTTCGCTTAGTTCCTAAGACAGTAGTGGTCACCTTCGAAATCAAAGTGTGAGACCAGAGTTCCCATCGTGGCTCAGCAGAAACGAATCTGACTGGTAACCATGAGGACGCACGCAGGTTCGATACCTGGCCTCACTCAGTGGGTTAAGGATCCTGTGTTGCTGTGAGCTGTGGTGTAGGTCGCAGATGCGGCTCGGATCTGGCATGGCTATGACTATGGGGTAGACCAGTGCTTACAGCTCTGATTCAACCCCAAAACTGGGAACCTCAATGTGCCACGGGTGTGGCCCCCAAAAAGAAAAAAAAAAGTGGGAGACTGTCCATACAGGATGTGGAAAGAAACTGTTTGATAATAAAATTTGTAATTCTTTGTTGGTTATCCCATGAAAAGACTGGAAAAGATAAGGGGAAAAAAAAGGATGAGATGAAAAGTAATATTTTAAATAATTTAGAGAGAGCAGTTGGTATGCTGTGAATCCCATCCTGCCCTCAAAGTGGGGGCGGTGAGGAATAGGGGATGGGTTTTAGGGGAACCACTTGCCTGTTGAGCTTGGGGGCCATCCTGACTTTGTCTTTCCCTCACTCCTGAGAAATATTATATATGAAAGGTTTGCTGGTGATAGAAGAGAGAAAGTTGGGGGAGTTCCTATTGTGGCTTGGCAAGTTAAGCCCCTGACATTGTGTTTGTGAGGATGTGGGTACAATCCCCATCCTTGCCACAAGCTGAGGTGTAGGTTACAGACGTGGCTTGGATCCTGTGTTGCCGTAGCTGTGGTACAGGCCTGCATCTGCAGCTCTGAGTCAACCCCTAGCCTAGGAACTTCCATACGCCGCAGGTGCAAGGTGGGTATGTTGGAATCAGCCTTCAGGGCCGTTTTTGGTTTGTTGGGGTTTTGTTTGTTTGTTTGTTGGTTGGTTCGTTGGTTGGTTGGTTCATTTTTGGCCATCTATGATTTGTGAGTTTCAGAAACAGGCTGCTTTGCAAAGACAGAGAGTTGAGATATGGGTCATCTTAGAAACTGGTCAGAAAGATTCTGCAAAAGGGGAAAAAGGGTTTTAACAGAAAGAAGTGGAAAGTGTACCTGGGTTCCTAAGAAGCCCCAGAGGCAGTTAGGGATGCACTTCACTCATGTCACGGGAACTGAAGGTGGGAGCTCTCTAGGGACAATGAGGTATCTTCATAGGGTATGAGTTACCACATCAAGGAGCAGAGCCTGAGACAAGGGTTTGCATGAAGGTGGCTTAATTTGGACATCAGATGAAAAGAAGCATGGGGAATGGGCAAGAAAGAACAAAGAGGGAGGAAAGCCTGTCCAAGTGCGTGCTATTGAGCTAGACTGTGGACAATTCAAGCCTACTACGATCTCCTGCAGTAGAAAGTGCTTCAAAACTGTTCACACGAGGAACAGAAAAAAAAAGAGCATTTATCATAGGGTGTAAACTCCCTCACACTTGCTTGTGAGTTTCAAGTGGCTTCCCAGAGGTGTCCTACACAGCAGCATCAGAAAATCTTCAGTGCAGAAAGTCAGCAATGCCTATTGCATCAGAGGTGAGGTGGCAGCAAAATGTCATTTACACTTTGTGCTTGCCACAGCTGTGACAGGGGCAGAAGGCATTTGAGTCAAGAAGGTGTGAGGTAAGAAGACACAGGAGGCACCTGCTACTTTGGGTGTCTCCAAAGGATCTGAAAAACCATCAATCAAAGATGGCGGTGTTGGCTTTAAACTGAACAAACCTAAAGAATGTGGAAACCAGATGATCAAAACAGTGTTTGCAACTTAGTAATGACCTTCTGCTTTTCTCTTAGCCCTCCCTCTCCCTGCAATCTTGGTTTTTAAAAATTATTATTATTACACTAGACTCAAGATGTGAATTATAAATCTGAGCCTGTATTCTGTGATTTGGAGAGACCAGAGGACTTCTGATGATCTAAGATACCTAGAAAGTCGAGGCTCGCCCGAGATTTCATGCAAGGGCAATGCAAGAGCTAGCCCTACAGAATATATTTAAAATGCAAACTTGCTTTGTGACTGTACCCAACAGGATGTGCTTGTGCAACATAACAGTTGCTTATGTAATAAAGCTTTGGCCCTGGCATCATTTTCATGTTTAAGTATATGCCTCTGTGGAATGTCCGGTTTTTTTGTGGAGGATAACAAGTAGAGAGAAGAAACTTTCTTGTATTTTATGGTGTCATTTCAGCATAATGAGTGACCTGGGATTTTCAAGCATACAACCCCACGTGGCATTGGACACCACCATTCTGTGGTGTGAAAGCTGTTCCTATACAGTCTCGTAGAGCTTGTGTAGGAAGCATAATCCTAGAAGCTGCTATTCAATAGAGAAAAATATATTAGGGATGAAAATGCTATGAACATTGTCCACCATCCTCCTCTTGAACCCACTCCAAAGTGACTTCATTTCCCTTCAGTTCCCCCTGAAACTGATCTTGAGCGGTCACCAGCAATCTCTACATCCCCAGATCCAATGGGTTGTTGTTGCTGTTCCTGTTTACTGAAATGTGAAGCTGTATTCTGCTGATTTGGCCACTCTTTCCTTCTCAGGAAACTCTCCGTCTTCCACATGTTCTTGTTCTTATTGTTGTTTTTTTTTCCCATCTCATGAACTGCTCCTTCTTCATTTTATTTCCGGCCTTTCTGACTCTGCATGACCCTCGATATTTCCTGTAAACCAGGTCCCCCACAAACCAGGTCCCCTTCCAAGTCTTCCCTATGTCAGTAATGACATTGACTGCCCGTTCTATTACTAAAGCCGGAAACCATTATTAAATGTAATATACAACTTCATTTTTATTTTTTTATTAAAGTATAGTCAATTTACAGTGCTGTGCCAATTTACAATATATTACTTTAAAATGTAAAGCACATCATATCATCCGCCTGCTAATGTTCTTCCATTGCTTGTCACTGATCTTAGAACAAAATATAAACTCTAAACATGCCCAAAAAAGCTCGACATGATCTGGTCCCTGCTTATGTCCCCAGCTTCATCTTGGGCCCTTCTCCATCGCAGCACAGTCCTTCCATTAGGTCTAAACATATTTCCAGCTAGCTATCACCTTCTCAGACAGGCTGTCCTTGATGACTCATTCTCAATAAATTCTGATTTTTTTTTTTTTAGTCATACCACCCTGGTCATTTCCTTATTTATTGTTTTAAAAACCTGTACTTATTTCATGTAATTTTATTTTAAATTTATTTGTTAACTTGCTCGTTGTCAATCCTATTAGAACACGAGATTCATAAAGACAAGGATTGTGTTGTGGCTGTGCACCTTGCACAATGATGAGCATTTAACACACAATAACTATTGAACTAAAGAATGGATGATAGATGTCTTTTTTTTTCCTTTGGATGAGACTTAGCGGAGAATTTTAAATGCTTTGAATTTTCATCATGGAGCTATAGAGCCAATTAATACACTATCAATAACTTATAAACAAGTAAAATATTTCCTTGAAATTGACTTAAGATGACAATGAATTCATTCAAAACCACTTTCCACACTAGTAGACCAAACCACAAGTTGAAATCACTGAATATTATTATAACTTTAGTAGCAAACCACACTTTACTAGGATTCAAAAATCATCTGAAAATTATTACGGTGTTTTAAATGTCAAGTGCCAAATCAATTTAAATGATTTAATTTTTCTTCCAGTTTAAAAAGGAGGGCTGGAGTTCCAGTCTGGCTTAGCAGTTAATGAATTTACTAGCATCCATGAGGATTCAGGTTCAATCCCTGGCCTTGCTCAGTAGTTTACGGATCCGGCATTGCCGTGAGCTGTGGTGTAGTTTACAGACGTGGCTTGGATCCTGTATTGCTCTGGCTGTGGCATAGGCCAGCAGCTACAGCTCTAATTCGACCCCTAGCCTGGGAACCTCCATGTGCTGCAAATGCAACCCTAAAAAGAAAAAAGAAAAAAAAAGAGGGGGAACTGAGTGGCAGTGCTAGTAGTATACTGAACAGATTTAAAAAAAAATCATTATAGAAACTGACCCCCAAATTATCTATATAAAAGTTTTTAGGCTTAACTAATTATAGAGGAAATTTTTTCCCAAGCTTCCAAGCCATTGACAATTCCTAGATTACAAAATATTCCAGAACATAAGAAAAAAATGGAAAGTTTCCAAATTTATTTTAAAGCGTAGGGTGGAGTTAACATCATGACTCAGTGGTTAACGAACCTGACTAGTATCCATGAGGACGCGGGTTCAATCCCTGGCCTTGCTCAGTTAGTTAAGGATCCTGTGTTGCCATGAATTGTGGTGTAGGTCGGAGACGTGGCTCGGATCCTGCATTGCTGTGGCTATGGCTGTGGTGTAGGTTGGCAGCTATAGCTCCAATTTGACCCTTAACCTGGGAAAGTCCATATGCTGCAGGTTCGGCCGTAAAAAGAAAAAAGAAAAAAAAATTTTTAAATTAAACAAAAACAGAAAAGTTGAGGGTAAAGTGGTGGCCTAATAGCTGGGTTTAAAATTGGCTGCCTCTGGAGAAAAATTCAAATTCACAGAGCTTTAAGTGCACTAGGTTTGATTTTCTCCTGAGGGTGGTATACAGGGCTGGTATAGCAGTTCTGCTAACTCATCAGAGATCCAGGTTCCTTCTGCCTGAACCCTCAAGGTGGCTGTTGGAGCCCAGTCCTTATGTTCACATTCCAGAAGGCCGCAAGAACAAACAGGAAGGAGTGACAGGTGTCCTCTCTTTAAGACCACATCCTGAAAACCGCACATAGTGCTTTTAATGAAATTGCATTTATGCCCTTAGCCAAAACTTGGTCACTTGGCCATGATTAGCTCCTTTCCTCAAGAAGTGAAGTCCATTTCTCCTCAGTTTGAATCAGCATGACTTGTTTTGGCCCCTAAAATGCAACCGACTTAATATTATGTAATTTCTGAGACATGGTCTTAACAGGTCTTGATTATTTTTACCCTCTTGGGATTCTGTGATGGCCACGCCCTGAAGAAGCCCAGTCTGCCCTTACTGGAGCATACCAGACCTCACAGAGAAGGAGGCTCCCCAGCTGACAGCCAGCACAGTTGCAGACATGGGAGTTCCCATCATGGCACAGCGGAAAGGAAACTGACTAATATTCATGAGGATCTGGGTTCGATCCCTGGCCTCACTCAGTGGGTTAGGGATCCAGCATTGCAGTGACCTGTGATGTAGTTTGCAGACATGGCTCGGATCTGGTGTTGCTGTGGCTGTGGCGTAGGCTGGCGGCTACAACTCTGATTTGACCCCTAGCCTGAGAACTTGCATATGCCGTAAGTGTAGCCCTGGAAAAAAAAGAAAAAATTGCAAACTTGTGAGCAAGGCCATCTCATCTAGCTTTTTGACATGGTTGATATCATGGTGGAAACATCTTGTGCCACCTGCAGTGTAGCCAATATGCTAAGGATGAAGGTGTCAAAGGATGGAAGGGAGGTGGGACTTCGATGAGGTGATTGAGCCACTGAATTATCCAGCCTAGGACTCCCCTGCCTCTCGATTTCTTACTGATGGAGATAATATATTTTCCTTTTCTCGAAGCTCTATTTGGGCTGAAACTTCAGTCACACATAGCTGAGAGCCCTCTGACTGATACAGCCTCTAGCAACACCATCCCTCACGCCACAATTGCAACCTCTCGCTAAGCCTCGCTGCCCTGTGCAGACATTAAATAAAACAATGAGTTATTAATTTTAATGGGAAAAATTCTAATGCATACCACCCCAATTCAAGTTATCTGAATAATACCCCAGATTGAAAACTCTATCGAACAAAAAAAGTTCATGTAAGTTATAAATAAGATGATAATACATAAATACAGCTTGTACACAACATGTAAGAGAAAGGTTTATCATACTCCTCAAAGGTGATGATTAGTGATTAGTGGTTGGAGAAGAGATGAAACAGTGTTGCAGGTAGAGTCTTTCCAGGGAAGGAGATTCTGAAATAGAGGTCAGGACGCTCAAATTTTAAGGAGAAATTGCAGGATCGATACAGGAAAGGAAGAAAAGAAATTTAGATTGGCAGTGTGGTTCCAATAAATTGTGGAACCAACTCCACTGGGTGCTCTAGAGTTGGGCTGGACCTTCCAAATTACACTGAATTGCAGTGAAGAGGCCTGGCTTTTACACCCCTCCCCCCAATCTGACCAGTCAATGGGGTAAGGCTGTGCCTGGAGATGTAGTATTTCCACAGTCAAGTTAATTCTCTTCACTTTGGGGCAATACCCAGAGAAAACTGTGAGTTGAGGGCTGTCTGGAAATGGAACCCCCAAACACTGGCAGATAACCCTGCAGTACCAAAGGGCAACCTAGGCTGTGTCTCATGGCATCCTCTACAGAGCAGAGCCTTTTTTGGGAGGTGATAGAAAGTCAAGAGACGGGATTTTCGTGGATGCGATTCAATGCTAGAATTATAGTCTTATCTTAAGGATTTTTTTTCTTTAAAAATTTTACCCCAAAAGGGTAAAGGTGAGCTTTGAAACACATTGAAAAACACCATAGAAAATGTCACATCTTCTCTCCCTCCATCTGGTTTGCATACACAATCGAGAACTTGGGGGTTCATTCAAATAAGGCATGAAATTAAAATTTGTTCCACATCCTATTCTTCCTTTAGAAACTTATGTTGCATCAAGTAGTCTATCTTTGCCTGTAACAGTAATGGCAAAACATCACTTTTTATAACCTGTTTATCTGGTGGGTTTAGGGGGGTGATTAAAAGCTGTTATTCAGTAACAGGAGTTATTTGATAACTAGTACAAACTTTCGATCATTGTTGTGGCAAAAAATTCACTATTTGGACAGCTGTTATGTGCTAAATCTGTATAGAATATATCCTAACCACACATCCACAAAATACACCATCCAATTTTAAAATAATTAATTTTTCTCCAATTTTTTATAGCTGTCCATAAATCATCATTTATTTCTACTCTAATGGGGTTGAAAGTACAGAGTAGAACACACCCTTAGAAACGGTCACTTTAGTTGGCCACTTAAAATGTCATCCTGTAGGATTTTTAAGCAGCAAATATACAATCAAGTATAACATAACTAAATTTAATCTGTGACAAAGCCACTATCTTTGACTTGATAAGAACATTGCAAATCCCCAAATTAACCAAAAAGACCATGCAAAGGCAACAAAAAGGACAGAATTTTTTCTGAAATGTCACCCATCTAGGACCTAGGGATTATCATACTGAGCGAAGTAAGCCAGACCGAGAAAGATAAATATCATATGATATCGCTTATATGTGGAATCTTTAAAAATGATACAAATGAACTTGTTTACGGAACAGAAACAGACTCACAGATGTAGAAGACACACTTGTGGTTACCAAAGTGGAAAGGACAGGGAGTTTGGGTATTAAAAGTTACACAGTACTCTATAAAATAGGTAAGCAACAAGGGCATACTGTATAGCACAAGGAACTATATTTAAAAAAAAAATGTCACCCATCTAACCACAAAGGTATCATAATCTTCTGGTATCATAGACTCAAGTGCTGGGTGACCCACTGTATCCAGCATCCTTCCCAGAAGCAGAGTCTACTGGTGACCTCCTCCCCTTGACACGGATGTAATAGCAACTATCCTATGGAAAAGGGCTGACCGGGCCAAGAATAGGAAGACCAATGTCTACACACCAAGATTATAAAGAGAGACTATTGGAAAGAGAGAGTTTAAATAACTGCCCTGTGCCCAAAAGGTCTTGTCTCCCTTTTACAAGATTTAGTCCAGCTGGTTATGGAAGCAACTTCCAGCAGCGAATTGGTATTGCAGTGCTTCTGAGCTGTGACCTAAAAAAAAAAGGGGGTGGGGGTAATGTAAAAGCCAAAGAAAGTGACATAAAGAAATCCCCATCCTGGTTGTCTGGTGAGCTATTTCTATACTCATGTACATCAACGCGCTTCTTGGGTGGTGGTTTAATGTGGCTCTACCTTGGCATTTGCAATTACACTGAATGGAGCCGCAACAAATCTTCGTAATGCCAATCTCATCTTTCCACCTCATTGACAGCTCAGGAAATGCATCTGAAATTCATAGTAGCCTCATAGCCTATGGCAAGAGAAATCCATGCTGCTAAAATTTTATTTTAGAATTCAAGCTGGTTTTCCTCAGTTTAGGATGCTCTGGTTTTTTTTTTTTTTTTTTTTTTTTTTTTTTTAATCTTGTGCTGCCTACCGCACTGTATCAAAATAACCAGCCAATATTGTTCAACTGTCAGGGGCCTCAGCTGCCTCTGAATTTTATCAGTACAAATAAATACTGGAACGTGTTTTAAAAAAAATCCCGATAGATAGAAGCTCACATTAATACAATTAAAAGCAGAGGGGGAAATGTCTATAAACTTTGACTTGACTGCTCCCCTACCTTTCCTTTACTGAATTAAAAAAAAAAAAAACGGTTGAATAGATATCCAGACTGATTTAATATTTAGGCTAAGAGGGATGCTAGGCTGGGTCCCAAATTTGTGCAATGTTCAAAGGGAGAGAGATTTTAAAAACCCAGCAAAAAGAGATATTTCCAAATTAATGGCATTGCCCGAATGCCTTGGCTCCCTGCACCCCACCAGGAAGGTTTATTATTTTCTGGTAAAATGTTGCTCGGATGGGGAGTGGTAGTCAGCGATGCGTCAGAGCTGCTCTTTGAACACATTAAAAAGCTGAATGCACAACAAAGAACAGATGTTCCAGCATGCCTTATTTATGCACCCATCAGCAATCTTCCAGTGACCACAAAACACAGCCTTTTTCCCCCTCCTCTTCTCCATGATACTATTTCCGGATAAGCTCACCCTCTTGATCAATTTATTTATTTTTGACCCCCACTGAACTCCTAGGTAATCATCTATGTATGTGTGTGCACAAGTGTGCCTGTGTATGCGTGTGTGTTATTTGCGTCTGCCTCCCTCAAAGCTGAATTCTATTGAACTGTGGAACAGGTGTGGATTCTGCAATTAGATCACATTTCAGAGACAGAGACTGAGAGTAATAATGGCGGTGAATTTTTCACAGTCGAATGCAGCGCCATAGCGACCAGCAACAATGAAGGAGAAGAGGTATTAGTATTAAGGGTGATTATTTTTAGTTTATGGGATCATCTGATTGAATGTGGCCAGAAGGCACGGTGAGCGTGTGTTTGGGGCTCACCAGCTGTAAGGCAAACTTGTTTTACTGGCACTTATCTGAAATGCCTCACTCACCCACCCTCTCTGCTTACAATTGGAATGGAAGTAGCGATTAGGAAGTGAGATATAATGCAGATTAAATGTTATGATGGACCAAGATCCTGTTGGGTTATTAAAACCCACTTGCTTTCGCTGGTTTTAAAGGCATAGCACCTTATTGAAACCTCCAGCTCTGGATCTCTGAGCTTTAAAAGGTAGGAGGTAGAGGGGTAGAGGGGAGGGTTAGGTGAAGAAAAATAATTTAAAATATAAAGAGAAGCAAGAATATTTCCTCTTCCTACACAAGAAAGCTGTATGTGCTTTTTTTTTTTTTTTGCAGTGAGTGAAGCTAATCGGTGACCTCAATTTGAGCTTCTGAAAAACATGATCCATTAATACGAAAATACTCACCCCCACAAATTGATTTAATAGGCTGAAAATAAATAGGGCAAGTAATGCTCATAATAATATTTGGTCCGTTTTGGAGCTTCTGATGCTAAGTGGTATTTCCTTAACATATTTTCCATATTTTCTATGAAGTGGGAAATATCTGGTACCAGATTCAGCGGTGTAAAATCAGCCCTTGGGAGAGTTCCAGCTGTTCCCTGAGGCATCTCAGAATGGTGCTGTGGGCTGGCTGGCAGCAGCAGCTGTCCCTAAAAGAATAAAGGAAGCCAGTCTACAGAGAGGAGGGCTTTGTACAAAGTGAAGCCAAGGGCAACCCATGGACACATCAGGTATCTGGGCTCAGAAGAAAGAGATGTAGGTAGCCTGATAGGATACAGTTGCCTCCTGTCCCCTGACCCTGGGAGCTCAGAATGAGAACCACTGTTCATTCTTCAGTACCTTGAACCTTGGATGGCCAAGGTCAGGGATCAACATCAGAAGATCCTGGATCAAGGCCAAGATACTGTCAAGGGCAGAATTCTTTTTCTGGCAACAAAATTACCTCTTCGAATGAAACACCTGAGGGATGGGAAGTGGTTCTATTGTCTACAAGGCCACCTCATCTTGAGAAATCTGTTACCAGCACGGGAATTTTCTATTTTGTAGAAAATATAAATCTTCTGCCTAAGATTCCTGGCAGAAAAGCTGCATTTTCTGGCTAAGGAACAGTAAAGCAAGAGTGACAGCAGACAAATACCAGTGGTTTTCTGTTACTATTGAGTTCATTAATTCTTCTGCCACCAGATCCTATCCAATATTTATTATTTCTCTCTCCACTTGGCAAAACAGTTCTCATATTATCACCTGAATTTAGCCTCATAAGCCTTGACATCGGGTCAATCACTTCCTTTCTCTGGGCTAGGTTTCTGGGAAATAATGAGTGAAATTGGAGATGTAGTTTACAATTGTTTGCAGTAAACCCCTCCACACCTTTTTTTTTAGGGCTGCACCTGCAGCATATGGAAATTCCTAGGCTAGGTGTCGAATAGGAGGTGTAGCTGCCAGCCTACACCACAGCTACAGTGACACAGGATCTGAGACACATTTGCAACCTACACCACAACTCACAACACCAGCTCCCTGACTCACTGAGGAGGCCAGGGATCGAACCCACATCTTCATGGGTACTAACTGGATTCATTTCCACTGTTTCAAACGGGAACTCCAGAACCCCTTTTACAAACAAAGTGTTAGCTAAAAATTGGAGCTGAATTCTCACTCAGCTCTCACTCTTCTTGGGGTGAAGAGGCTTGTACTACCTCGGCTAAATTCCAAGACTGCTCAGAACTGGGTACATAATGTCTGAACTACATGCTGAACATCCTTTCAACAAAAAGTGTCACTGAATGTCTGGTTCTTCCCTAAAGTGTCCCTAGATGGGAGATGAGTATGCTGTCGGCCCAGAGGTACCACGCCAGCATCTGGCATGGAAGCACCAAAGAAGATGCTGTGGGCTCTACAAACACCAGGTCATGGTCTCTGGTGTGAAGGGAATTTGGACTCCATGAGGCAAAGCACCCAATTTGACAGTCCACTTTTGTGATACAGTTTGAGGAGACTGACAGGTCCAGTCTTCCTTAAGACATAGATTTTGTTTCATTTCTTTCTCTCCAGCTGGCAGTGGGACAGAATTTTTAAGTGAAGCCTGACCTTTTCATTTGGTTTCGGTTATCAGTTAACATCAGTCATTTTAATAACCAGTTGAGAGCCTAAAGATTAGGTGGGGTTTTCACAGAGAGTTAATTTGATAGTTTTTCTCATCCAAGCTCCAGCCAGCTTCTCCAGCTCTACTCTGGGTCTTACCCAATCTCCATATTGTTTACTTTAAATATTTGAATATGCCTTCATATACTTTCTATTATTTTGAAAATATTTGAATATACTTTCTTTTGTTTTACAGTTATTTGAATATCCTTCCTATACTTCCCTTTGTTTTGCAAACGTCCTTTTACAAAACCCAGAATGAAACATAGACATGTCTTTTCCATCTTGGCATTGTAGCAGTGTCTTTCTTTGCTAAAGCCATGGGAGAAAAATGGCAGTATTACTTATTGTTATTGCTACGAAGACAACTCCTTTGCAGATGTTGCAGTGTCAATGTTTTACAGCAAAACTGCATTGTCGCTTTAACATTCATTGATACACCTTGCCATTTAGTCATCTGAGAGAACGCTGACATGAGGCATGGGACCCCTGTGTTGGCAGGATGCAGGAGATACAGCCTGCAAGCTGTGAAAATGAAGAAGTCAGACCACAGAATTCTGATTGAAGGCTTGACATCACGGGACCAAGTGATCCAAACACGATGTAAATCATAGCCTGTGAAAGAGAAGAATTCATTAGCTCTCTGGTATTCAGTGTAGCAACAAATCAGTAATGGAATTAGCTTGGAATCCTATATTCTTTGCCCAGTTTAAAAAAAAATGGATTTGTAAAAGACAAAAAAAAGTAAGAATTTCGTTTGAAAAGCAAAGAAACATTTTTTAAAGTTTGTTTCTTCTAAATTTTACTAAACCTACCCACCCTTCCAAAAGACCAAAGCCATAATGATAAAGTGACATTCAAATTCTGCTTCCAATGCCAATTTAATGCATAATGAAGTAGATGGCTGGTTATAGGCAAACACCTTCCAAATGGGTCCAAGCTGGAATGTCTAAATGTAGCTCTTACCACTATACTTCACTCCCCTCAAGCCTGGAAAAGAGTCTCAGCTTCATGTTTTGCATTAGGCCGAATGCAATAAATCTAGCCTAAGGACCTGATATTGATTAAATACAAGGTATCAAGAAAAGGTATCAATAGTATGTAAAGCTCTGACTCCAAATTCTTAAATTTCAGTAAGCCATTTCATGCATACACACCAAGATGAAATCAACAAAGCAAGTGGCCAAGGCATTTGGTCAAAGGGTAAAGTTTTTCTCTGGCTTGTAGCCTGTTTAATAAATTATATTGGTGACCCTTATGGCAGAACGTGACCACATAGGTCATGCATGTCGACAGCCATCACTCCAACCCTTATTTCCAGCCACTGATAATGTAGTTGCTAAGGAGCTATTTTTCTCTTAAAATATATGTAGAGGAAAAGACGAAAATTTCTATATTAATGACATGATAATGACATTGTGAAAAGAAAATGGAGATGACATATCCACTGTGGGAATAATATGCCCTCAGGCTAACAGAAGCAGCTTACCTGTTTAACTTATTAGAGTATTTTATAAACATATTTGAAATGAGCAACTCAGTTCATCCTGAAATAAAAACAGTGCTGCATTTTCTTTTATATACATGAAAAGAGAAGATGCTAATTGCTCACCTAAAACCCACCTAAGAAACTGATAGAAATACAATAAAATCAGAACAATATCATTTCCTGTACCTGCATGATACTCATTCTGGTGAGCCATCCCCAAAGACTTTTTAAAAGAAAATAGAGTTCTGGGTCTATGTTTGCCATTTATTTGCTACAGAGTTGGGCAACCACTTGGTTCCTCAGCTCCCTTCCATCAAAAAGAGTCAAGGCCAATTATTTTAGCACAGTGTAAAGTGGATAGGTGTGAGTTAAAGAACTTTGGAATTGCAAAGATAAAAGATTTTCTCTTATGGAATGCCATTATTATTAATATTATTACCATCATCATTATTTATGCTCTCAGCACACGTATTGTGAAAATGTGTTATTCGCATAACTGCTATGCCCTCACCATGTCATTTGCAAAATCACCATGTTCTTCTCACAGAAATGTCACTGAAATGTCATTTTTACAATAGCTGCATTATGAATCTGCTATAACTTGAATTGCTTTACAATGAAAATGCAATTTCTTAGCAATTAAAATTATTCCACCCACCCCAGTCAAATAATAGAAAATTGCCTCCCTGTCCAATATTGCTTACAGTGCAGTGCAGAATATGGCAAACTGAACAGAGTATGGCTTCTCACATGCCGAGGAAGGTCCACGTCTTAGCCATACCAGTGGTTGCATTATACCACATGTGATTATCTGCTAAACCTGATCTGAACTAGTGTAGCATATTACAAAAATGCTTATAAGACTGGAAAATTATTCAGTCATATTCTTTTTATGTTCACCCAAGACCCTAACTACATTTAAGCTTGCAGGTATAACAATACTATATCAAGCTATATAAGAAACTAGCAAAGTTTTCATATGGGATAAAATTCTTCTTACAAATGCAACGCATTATCATTATGGCTACTTACATTCCCTTCTGGTATTTATTGAAAGTTTTCTTCCTAATAACTGCCACTCAGAAACTGTTGACTTGACATGCATTAATGTCATCATTAACAAGAATGTAGCAATATGCAAAGTATAATACAAGTTATCAGCAGACTGCCCATGGCATGAAATTGTCAATGGGTATAGGGTTAGGCTAGAGACATTTTTAAAGGCTCAGTTCCTAATTCACTTACTTTCAAGTGAAATCTTACATGGCAAACCAAGATGTAAAAAAGCTAAATTGTAGGGCAATGAAGATTGTTCAAGATGAGAGTCTGGACCCATAACACTAGAATTAAGAAAAAAAATACATATTTACAAATATACCTAACCAGACTGAAGAATAATGTGCCTCTTATAATAGAGGTATAAATAGATGAGAAAATGTGTATGGGGCAGCATGGCATTTTGGCTTATCTCTCTAACCCTCACTAGGTGTGGTTGGTGCTTACCTCAGTCTAAAGCAGGTGGTATGGGTATTTGGGCCAAAGAGACAAGACAATGCTTCAGAGAGCTGAAGAATCAGGAGAAGTGGGGGAAGCTTCCAGACATGAAACACAAATTATAATTTTAACCTACCTGGAACCACATCCAACCTATACGCAAATGTCATAAAAAATATGCCTCTATGTCAAAGCCAGACTCTTCCTAGAAGCAAAGAGGTAATTTCAAATAGCAGCAGAGCATCAAAAATTCAGGGAAATCCAAAAATTTTGGGAAATCCAACATCATAGAGGAGATGAATAAATGGAAGAACTAACTTCTGAGGAAATAAAACTAATAAAGGGAGCAAAAATTTAAAAAGGCCTTAAAATAAACATGTTGAATATCCTTACAGAGATTCCCAAAGATGTTACAAGCATGAAAAATAAACAACTCTAAAAACCAAAATCATTGATATAAAAAATAAAATAGCAGTTATATGAACTGAATAGTAGAATCAACACAGATAAAGGGCAAATTAGTGAGCAGTAAGATTAGAACTAAACAAAGAATTGAGATGGCAGATTTTAAAAGCTTACTGATTGCCAAGCAGGATAAATAACAATAATATTTAGAAATACCTCAAAGTAGAAATGAAAAACTTTAGAATAAAAGAACAAAACTTCCAGAGGGGATTCAGGAAGATAGACATGAAAAAAAAAATCATATTTGAGCCTGAGTTTTCAATGGCAAAAACAGATGCTAGAAGAGGATACAGGATTAAAATTATGAGACAATTTGTTTTGTATTTAAGTCCTATAACTAGAAAAGCTAGCATTTGGTAATTTTATCATCTACAGATCACCTTGGGGAAAAAATGTATTCTAGAAAAATGAAAAGTAAGTCCAAAAAGAACAGGATGCCAGACATAAGAAATGGTAATGAGCAAAGAAACCATCCATGTTCCTACTCAAATTAAAAACTGTTTTTGGAGTTCCCATCATGGTACAGCGGAAACAAATCTGACTACAAACCATGAGGTTGCAGATTTGATCCCTGGCCTTGATCAGTGGGTAAGGATCCAGTGTTCCCCATGAGTTGTGGTGTAGGTCTCAGAGGCAGCTCAGATCCTGAGTTGCTGTGGCTCTGGCATAGGCTGACAGCAACCCCTGATTAAACCCCTGGTTAAATTAATTAAGAATTAATTAATTGTAGGACAGTTTCAACGATATTATCCAGAATGTGGCAGAAACAAAGTGGAGAATACAATAATAGAGTATTATGAAATCTAACTAGAGTTCTAAGAAAACAAATATTGAAAATGGGAAGTGGCACTCTTCCAAGGAAAAATAGCTAAGCATTTTCTAGAATGGATGAAAGATACTGGTATCAGATTTGGAAAGCCCAAAGACTCTGAAAAGAATAAATAAAAAGAAATCTAGATCCATCCACTTTGAAAGTACAAAGCAATAAGAATAAAGTGAAGGTAATAAAAGCAACTGAATAGATTCCGCAGAAGCACAATAATTAGAATGACAGATGACTTCTCGATAATAGCAATGGGAGTCCAAAGACCATAGAAAAATATCTTCAAAGTACTGGGTGTAAATCAACAGTTAACTCAAAAAATTGTATATCTAGTTAAATTTACCAAAAGCAATAGTAAAATAAAGATATTTCAGACATTAGAAAGTACAAGCCTTAAGTGTATGCTTTAATGAATTTTTATAATTGCAATTCAAATCCTTATCAAGATATAGAACATTACCATCCCCCCTAGAAAATTGTATAAGTTCCCAGTCATTCCTCTCTCCTCCACCTTCATTCCAGGACAACCATGTCTTATGCTTTTTCCACTGTAGGCTAGTTTTTCCAGTTCTAGAACTTCATATAGAGGGAATCCTACTCTTTTGCAGTTTTTACATACTCTTGCGTAAGGCTACTTTCAGCAGTCTTTTGAGATTCATTCACGTTATTCATTCTCTTTTTATTGTTGATTGTTGTTGAGTAGTATTCCATTCTATGAATATTCTATTCTTTATCCATATTGGATATATAGGCTGTTTCCAATTTGAGTATTATAGTAAACTGATATAAACATTCATATACATGTCTTTTTATGGATGCTTACTCCTTATTCCTTATATGTAAAAAAAAATGACTCTTTCGCTAGAAATCAAGTTTCAACAAATTTGACTGAATCAAAAATTCTCTGAATAACACAAAATGTAAACCAACAAAAAAAGAATTTTAAAACACCTATATCTGTACACTTAAATGCACTTGTAAATAATTCATGTGTTAAAGTAGAAACTACAGTGGCAATTAAAAAAACAAATGATTTTAAAACTGCATATTATAATGGGAGATCCAGCTAAAATGGTAATTAGAGCAAAATTTGTTGGATTAAGTGCATGTGTTAGTAAAGAAGAGAGACTGAAAGGACAAGGGATACAACTGAATAAGAAAAGACAACATAAAGAAAGTAAAAGGAAGGGAAATGTAGCAACTAGCACAAAAATTAATGAAATGAAAGGTAAAAGTATACTAAAGAGAAAAAACACACAAAGTTGGTATTTCAGAAAGATGAAGAAAATTGATCTAGCAAATTAAGAAAGAAGACAGGAGTTCCTGTTGTGGCACAGTGGTTAATGAATCCGACTAGGAACCATGAGGTTGCGGGTTTGATCCCTGGCCTTGCTCAGTGGGTTAAGGATCCAGTGTTGCCATGAGCTGTGGTGTAGGTTGCAGACACGGCTGGTATCCTGCGTTGCTGTGGCTCCAGTGTAGGCCAGTGGCTACAGCTCCGATAAGAACCCTAGCCTGGGAACCTCCACATGCCGTAGGTGCAGCCCTAAAAAATGACAAAAAAAAAAAAAAAGAAGACAGAGAAAGCATAAATAATTACTATTAGTACTATTATAAGTATTAGCAGAAATAACTACTATTAGTAGAAAATAATTGCCACTGTGGGGATTAAACTTTTAATAAAATAATGTAGAGAAGTTTTTATAAAAATAAATGTAAAATTTAAATTAATTAAATAAATTGCAGAGACACACACATAAAACATCAAAACTGACCTAAAAGTTCTTTCTAGAGACATATTTTGCCTCAGAATTTTTCTGCCCAAGTCACAAGTTTATTAGATCCATTTCTGCTTTTTATGTTATTGCAGAGGTAAGATTGAAAGTGAGAATCCAGAAATTCCAGGAGTTGAAGGTTTGAGAGTTATAGCTATTGTTCAACTCCAGATGGCAAATCTTTTTCAAATTTGCACACAGTCACAGGGCTAATATTATGGCCATTAAAATGTAGACTAGGAGCAAACAACAAATAAAAAATCTCGACTGTCACATCTTTGTTAAACGCTCTGATTGTATTAATATGGTTCCCTGTAAACATTCTTCAATTAGGCAGAATGGCTCAGGGACTAAGTCTAAGCTAAATATCCTGGTATCAAAGGACCCATAATGATGTATAGAGTGAGGTCTCACAAAGAAAGTAGTGTACATCATTTTGCAGTGAGAAAGGAATCATTTTTAAAAAAGTGTTTCAGAAAATTTTGTTTCCAAAAATGTCAACAGCATGAATTAAGAGAGATTGTGACTATTTAATACAGCTGGGCTACAAACATTTTTTTTGGCAGGAAATGGATTGAGAAGGCCTCTATAGATGTAACTGAGGAAAATTATAGAACAGGAAGGATGGCCCAAAGACTAGTTAAGAGTGAAGGAGGACAGTGGAACTGGGGAATCAATCCCAGATGCCATGACCAGAGTCTAATAAAGAAATAATTCCTACCTCCAGAGTCGGGGGCCTCACCACATTTCCCAGAGGAATTTCAGAATTGCTGTACATGAGTAACAATTATGAAATTCCCATCATTCCCCCTTCCAGTGGGGGTGCTTGTTTAGGTTCTATTAACTCTGCTCCACCATTAGAGATGGTGCAGTGTAGGGAAAGAAGTTACACATAAGACATCTTTTTTTATACTTAGGTCCCAGAAGTAAAAGAAGTAGAATCTAGTCATGGTGTAGATCACTAGATCCTAGGTCCTAATGCTGTAATTAAATGAGATTCTTGGATGTCTTGATGACCAGGTGAGTGTATTTTACTTGCAGAAGAAAAGTTTTTATGATCATAAGGGAGGACTATGGTAGGCTGTTATTTATTAACAACTAGTCATTACCATTTTGTCATTGTCAAGCTTCTGTAAGTGACAGAGTGTATGATCTCACCTCATTGACTTTGAGCTTGTCCGTGTGACTTGCTTATGAATAATGAGAAAAAGTGATATTTGCCACATTTTGTTTGGTTCATGCCTCTTATATTTCTACCTCCAGTCATGAAAACAGGATATACCAAATCTGAGTAGCTTTGTCAGCCTGGGTTCTAAAATGAAAAGGCATGTAAAGCAGAGCCCAACTGAGCCTACTAAATATAATCAGAATTACGATATAACATATAACATGAGAAAAAAAGGGATATTGCAAACCATTGAGGTAATGGAATTATTACTATAGCAATAGCTGATAAATATTTTTCAATTTATGAGACTAGTATGAACTAATTAACAAAACCAAAAATGAAAAAGAAAAAAACAAGAAAATATATTGTTCATTTCACTCATAAACATATATTAAAAATTCCAAATAAAATATTGTCAGACTGAATCTAGCATTGCATAAAACAGATAACATCTAATGACTAAACTTGGTTTATTCTAGGAATGCAAGGTTGGCTCAACAACAGAAAATGTATTAGTATAATTTATTACATTTTCATACAATCACCATAGATGTAAAAAAGGCATTTAATAAAATTCAACCTCTATTTATAATAATAATTTTTAAAAACGTCTCAAGAAAGAGGATTATCCTTAATCTGATAACAATTATCTATGATGAATCTACAGCAAACATCCACTCAATAGTAAGACATTAAAATATTTCTTTAGCTATCAGAGAAAACATGTTTATTGGATTATGTAATGGGCTATACACAGATTTTTTTTTTCCATTATAGTTGATTTACAGCTTTCTGTCAATTTTCCAACTGCATTGCATGGTGACCCGGTTACACATACGTATATGGATTTGTCACAAGACAGAGTTCCCAGTGCAATACAGCAGGATCGCCTTGCTTTTCCATCCCAAGGGCAACAGTCTACAACTACTAACCCCAGACTCCCAGGCCATCCCACTCCCTCCCCCACCCTCTTGGCAACCACAAGTCTGTTCTCCAAGTCCGTATACACAAAAGTTTAATAAGAATAAAAATTAGAAATCTAGAAACAAACTATTTTATTTCATAGGCGATATGACCAACAGCCATTTGAGAAAATGAAGAATATGGTGTTCTTTTCTAATCCCTACCTATTTTTACTTATATTAGTATGCTAAGGGTGTAAACATAAAAAGCATAAGTTTTTTTTTTCAAATAACATACAAGATTTTAAAATAATATTAAGCAAGGTTGTCAAACATAAGATTAAAAAGCAAAAACCAATTGCAATTTACATACAGTAACAGAGAGAAAATACAGTTCTAATGGGATACAGTAGTTCTCTTGTGGCACAGCAGGTTAAGGATCTGGCATTGTCACTAGAACAACTTAGGTTGCTGCTCTGGTGTGGTTTCAGTCCTTGGCCCAGGAACTTCCATACGCTGGGGTCATGGTCAAAAATTAAAATAAAGCAGATACAATTTAAAATGTCAATGAGGAGTTCCCGTCGTGGCTCAGTGGTTACTGAATCTGACTAGCATCCATGAGGATGCAGGTTTGATCCCTGGCCTTGCTCAGTGGGTTAAGGATCCGGCATTGTGCTGAGCTGTGTTGTAGGTTGTAGATGTGGCTCAGATCCTGCGTTGCTGTAGCTGTGGTGTAGACTGGCAGCTGTAGTCTGATTCAACTCCTAGCCTGGGAACCTCCATATGCCACAGGTGTGGTCCTAAAAAGCAAAAAAAATTTTTAATTAAAAAAAATCAATGAAAATATAAAATATATAGAAAGATGTATAACTCAAGGTACAAGGCCTTTATGTGAACAATTAAAATTTGAAAGCCATATGAAGATCAAATAAATGGAAGAACCAATTATATTCTTAGATAAGAAGATAATATTTTTAAAATAACAATCCTTGCCCATCAACAGAGGAGTGGATAGGGAAGATATGGTACATACACATAATGGAATATTACTCAGCCATTAAAAGGAATGGAATAACATTTATAGCAACATGGATGAACCTAGAAATTATCATACGAAGTGGAACCAGTCATACAATTAGACAGCAACACCCAATGCTACTGCCTACATGTGGAAACTAAAGAGGCACAATGAACTTCTTTGAAGAACAGACAATGACTCACAGATTTTGGAAAACCTTGGTTTTTCAAATAAGACAATCTGGGGGGTGGGGGGATGCACTGTGGGTTTGGGACACAAAATCTATCGTATTGACTTATGATCTTTGTACACCTATAACTGAAATAAAATTCATTGTTAATATAAAAAAAATAAAATAAAATAACAATCTTCCCCAAGTTAATCTCTAGATAAAGTGGAATTCCAATCGAAATTCCAAGAGGATTTTTGGGTAACCTCGCAAGTAATTCTAAAATTTATGAGGAATGGCAGATGGCCAATAAAAAACAAAAACAAACAAACAAACAAAAACACTGCTAAAGAAACTAGCCCTACAAAACATTAAGACTTTTTACAAAGTTCTAACAATGAAGATAGGTGGTGCTGGTGCAGGCACAGACAGAAAATTGAAAAGAATACAAAGCCCAGGCAATACATTCTACAACACTGAAATTAAGAACTTCATTCTTATTCAGAAATTTATTAAAAGTTAAAATAGAATGTTTCAAGGCAACTCACACACTCAGTGCAATAAAGCAACATAAATAAACTGATAAAGAATATAGTTCCAAAATATACAATGTTGTCATAGGGATACGCTTTTACAGAAAAAAAATCATGTCTTTCCCATAAAGAAGCAAAAAGTGATCGACATCCTTAATATTGGTTGGGAAAATCCAATTTAAAATCTCAGTGAGATGCCATTTCACACTCACCAGATTAGTAATAATAATAGTAATGATGATGATGATGATTATGTCTCACAATACCAATTTTAGTTGGAACCTAAACAATGCTGTATCTCATACACCACCAGCTGAATTATAAAATTGTGTAGTCACTATGGAAAACTACTTGGGATTTCCTCTAAAGCTGAAAATGCTCTTTTTCTATTACCCAGGTATTGTATCCCTAGGTATAGCCAACCTTGGAGATCAGGCTTTTTACCATAGAAGCGAAGAGTTCTATTTCACCTTTTTTGCTTAAGATATTTAGTTTTTTTTTTCAGTTTCTTACACTTAAAAACAAAAGAACCCTAAATAATACAATTGGTAGTTTTACTTTGAGCAAAAGGCTTTCACTGTCTTTTGTCTGTTTGACTCTATGTGTCAGCTTTCCTTTTTATATAAACGTCCCCTAGAAGGCAAGAAACATTGGTGACCACTCTAGGCTTTCATATTTCAAAGCTTCACCACAGAGAGGAATGAAACACTTTGTCCAGAAACCAAACTTAAAAACATCGGAGAAGGGCTCAGTGGACCCAGGCTGAGTCAGATGCCCATCCCTGGGCTAATCAGCTGCAAGCTGCGTGGGCCAGGGGAGGATCTCTAAGAGGCTCACACCAAGTCAAGCTCCGTTGATGGAATAAGGGGAGATTCCTTCCTACCCTTCAATACTCAGTTTACATAACACCTTCTCAGATTTGCCTCTCCCAACTACACCAAACTAGGTGCCCTGTTCTTATTCCCTCTCATATCACTCTCTCTGTTTTTTTTTTTTTCAACACTCCAACAATATGTAAGTATTTTATTTTTATTCATTGGTTTACTTGATGTGGTGGGCAGAATAAGGGCTGATAAAATCCCTATGCCCTAATCCTCAGAATCTATGAATAAATTACCTTACAGGACAAAAAGGAACTTTGCAGAGGTGATTACTGCACCCTGAGATGGGAAAATTGCCTTGGTGCCTTCAGTCTAATCACATGAATCCTTAAAAGCAAAGGACCCTTCCCAGCTGTGGTCAAGGAGAGTTGTGATGACAAGAGAAGGGTCAAAGGAAGGTGACATGGGAAGAGCTTGCTCTGACATTGCTGGCTTCAATGACAGAGGAAGGGGGCCATAATTCAAGAAATATAGGTGGCCTGTAGATGTTGGAAAAGGTAAGGAAGTGAATTTTCTCCTAGAGCCTCCAGAAAGAAACCTTTAACCCCATGACACCCATGTCAGATTTATGCCCTGCGGGATTGTGAGGATAATAAACTTTCACATTTTTAAGTCATCAAATGTGTGGTAATTTTTTACAAGCACAGTAGGAAGCCTAGCCCTGGTTATCATCTTTTACTAGAATGTAATCTTTAAGAGAGAGGGAATTTGTCTATTTTTTCCTTGCATCTCCACTTTGTAGCACAGTGTGCATAAATTTATTGAATGAATAAGTAGATGAATAAATGAATGAACTAAGAAATCTGTGACTCATATCCAAAAGTTTATCTTGCAGTCTTCATTTGAAGTGTTTTTCTTCCCTCTATGGAAATCACAAATGTGGAGAATTAAGTAGAAAATGCAACCGATGATCTCAAGTTTCTCTCTATGGGTCAGAAGGGAAAACATTGGCTAAGAAAATGTGAAAAATGTGCCCTCTTCTGCAAAGAGAGAAGAATTATGCCAAGCCAAGAGAACAATCAAAGATGCTAGCAAATCATAAATCCGGGCCAGCACTTACTCTTTATTTGAGCTTTCAGATGGGACGTGTTTTCTGTCACCTGATATTTCCTATTCAATTTCCAGAAAGATCCCACTGTCACAGTGTGGTAAAATACTGGGTCAGCCACATCAACTCCAAAATGGTCTCTCTTCCGGTGCAGTTAGATTTTATGATTTACACCCATTAATGGGAACTAGTAACTTCTCCAGAAGAAAAATGATGACATGTTCTGAGGAATGAATCCTTTTCCAGGCAATTTGTTTTTGAAGAGAAAGTTCAAACTACTCATCAGATAATTCACTCTGTCTCTACAGGTTCAGCAATAGAATACCTTTAATACTCAGAACCAACTAGTTAAAAAAATGGAAGTTTTCTGGAGTTGCTGTTGTGCCTGAGCAGAAACAAATCTGACTAGGAATCATGAGGTTGCAGGTTCGATCCCTGGTCTTGCTCAGTGGGTCAAGGATCCCTCGTCGCTGTGAACTGTGGTGTAGATTGCAGATGCGGCTCGGATCCTATGTTGTTGTGGCTGTGGAGTAGGCTGGCAGCTGTAGCTCCGATTAGACCTCTAGCCTGGGAACCTCCATATGCCAAGGGTGCAGCTCTAAAAAAGCAAAAAAAAAAAAAAAAAAAAAAAAAAAAAAAAAAAAAAAAAAAAAAGCAAAAAGCAAAAACAAAACAAAACTGGTAGCTTTCAGGGAGTTCCCACTCTGATGCAGTGGGTTATGAATCCAACCACAGTGGCTCAGGTTGCTGTGGAGATTCAGATTTGATTCTCTGGCCCAGCACAATGGGTTAAAGGATCCTGCATTGCTACAACTTTGGCGTAGGTCACAAGTGCAACACGCATTTTTTGTTTTTGTTTTTGTCTTTTTGCCTTATCTAGGACCGCATCTGCAGCATACGAAGGTTCCCAGGCTAGGGGTCTAACACGAGCTGTAGCTGCCGGCCTTTGCCACAGCCACAGCAACGCGGGATCCAAGCCGCGTCTGCAACCTACACCACAGTTCACAGCAACGCCGGATCCTTAACCCACTGAGGAAGGCCAGGGATCGAACCCGCAACTTCATGGTTCCTAGTTGGATTCGTTAACCACTGAGCCAGGACGGGAACTCCTGCAACACGGATTTAATCCCTGGCCGGGGAATTTCCATATGCAGTGGGAATGGCCATTAAAATACAAAACAAAACAAAACTAGCAGCTTTCTTTATCAGGAGGAATCAAGTAAGAACTGTGCCAGAAAATGAGCAAGGCACTGTAAGGAAATGGTTAAAGCAATGTCATCTGAGATGAACTCAGAATCATTGAAACACAATGAAATAGAGGCAGTAAAACAAGTTGTTGGAGGAATAAAAGAATGGTCCTGGAGTTCCCGTCGTGGCTAAGTGCTTAACGAATCCGACTGGGAACAATAAGGTTGCGGGTTCGATCCCTGCCCTTGCTCAGTGGGTTAAGGATCCGGCCGTGAGCTGTGGTGTAGGTTGCAGACGCAGTTCAGATCGGGCGTTGCTGTGGCTGTGGCGAAGGCCGGCCGCTACAGCTCCTTTAGACCCCTAGCCTGGGAACTTCCATATGCAGCGGGTGTGGCCCTAGATAAGGCAAAAACACATACACACACACAAAAAGGAAAGGTCCTTGACTATTTTCATACACAAATTTCGCTTCTACACCATATCCTTAACCAAAGCATAAGTGTGTATATGTTTATATATAAACATTTATATACATATATATAACATATCTATAGATAGATGATAGATAGATAGATAGATAGATAGATAGATAGATAGATAGATAGGCGGACAGACAGATATACGTGTGCGTGATGTATGAAACAGCTTTGCATGGCTGTCCAGCCCACCAGTAAAGCTCTGAGCAGAGAAAATGCCTTATTCCAGACCCAGGAGTGCCCACTGGGTATAAACCTTATTCCAGTCTAACAATGAACTCTGCTTCTGAACCAGAGGCCTTACTCTCACTTTTTGCCTCCCTTATTCCCCACCAAATGTTCCTAAACCCTTGAATCTCTGTCTTTCTTCATGGTAACTGTGGAGGAAATGATTTTGGACGGAATTAAGTGGGCACAGGTGGTACTATAGTACGTACTAGCTCCCAGCATAACATCTGCTTCAGATTCTTCAAAGATTCTTATTTTTACAACAGTCCTCTTTGTCTTTTCTCTTTTTTTGTAGTTCTGTGGAGTTGTTTTTTTTCTTCTTCTTCTTCTTTTTCAAGTCCCTGGAAGAAAGAGGAAATGGGGGTGGAGGATGAAGGAATTTCCATATGCTTCATCAGATGATAGATAGTTTGTAGTTACGTCTGCTGTATATGATACCAGAATGCTCACACTTTCTAGACCAGCACCATCCAAGGGAGCTTTCTGCAATGACGGGAATGCTCTATGTCCACACGAGGTCTGTCCACCAACTTCACATGTCTACTGAACACCTCAGATGTGGATAGTCTAACAACTAACTGAATTTTTAATTTTCATGAATTTTAACTAATTTAAATTTAGCTATCTGTGGCTAGTAGCTAGCCTACGAAGCAGCAGAGTTCAAAACACTTGGTGAGCATTAGAATTCCAGCTCAATTTTCTTCTATATTTTGTAACATATTCTATTTATTTAAAATAAAGGCCTTTCGAGTTAAAGTTTGCCGCTCAAAATATTGCTTTCCTAAGCATAGTCACTCCCTTTTTCTTTCTCTCTCTCAAGTTCATTCCACATTGCTTCCTCTTATAAGTTGCATTCTTTTCCCACAGTCATATCCAATCACACACACACCTGCACGTGCACGTGAACACAAACACGGCACCAGATACCACAGTGAAAGAGACCCTGTCATCCTTATGTATCTTGCTTCTGAAAAAATATATGAGAGAAAAGCAAAGAGGAGAATGTGTCATGGCTAGTCCCCTAAGCTTTTCAAATGTAAACATAAGAGAAAGTTTATAAATACAGTGCAATGTGTTCATGCGGAGTCACGAGCTGCCTCTCATTACAGAGTATTTACACGATGACAACGTTTGGTCCAAAGTGAAATGTGTGATGAAGTGTTGCCATTACCAAGGCTAGGAAAAGCAAAACAAAACTGGAGATTTTTTTTAAGTTTAGATCTTTGAGAACTTTAGAGATTCATGAAACTCCCCCCCCCAGGTATATTTTTCTTCTCTTAAGCCATTGTTGATCAAGGGGATGTTTAATAAATAACTTGCTTTTATTCCTAAGTGGTAGGCTGGACTGTGTAAGTAATAAAGCCTGATGTTTGACAGTCCTTTGCACTGACTTATCACAGAAATAAAGGTGATGATGTGCTAGTGTGAACTCAGTGCTGGTCTGAAGCAACCAGATCCCAAGCCTCCCATCGGAAGTTAAGGTTTGGTTTCTAAATTTAGTATCCGTAGCTTCTCAACTGTGCCAGCTAACAGGAACAATTTCATTACCACAAAGTCTTTCTCAGAAGGACATGAGAGCTAGCATTTTGTTTCTGCAGTCCCTCGCTATTGAGTACTGTCTACACTGGCAAATATCCACATGAAGGAACAACCTACAAGGAAGCAGGGCAGGTATTCACCATGATTCTTCAAAGCTGGGCCGCAAACTCAGTATCTTCGTTAGTAATATTCTGCTTCCCCTGGGAAAAAGATCTGAAATAACGTTTGGTTGACCTAACAGGTGCAGGCACACTGGTATGCTAGTAGGCAGGTGACACAGGGAAGGGAAGACAGCCAACAGGAGTCCATTATTAAGCCACTTAACTGTAGTGAGTGACTTAAACTTAATCCCAGGGCATAAGTGGGGTACAGTGTATAATGTCAGCTAAGGGTCAAGGGAATTGGAATACTTGTACCCCCATAGCTGTTAGTCATCGCTTAAGCCTCAGAGGGTATGTTCATTCCAGGACATCACTAGGGTAAAGTGGGTTATTTCTACCCACGGGCAGTTGACTGAAAAAGCTGCAGGTGTGGGTGGTTGGAAGTCAGGTCAGCATGCACAGGAGCGTCAGAGATTCTGAAGGCATATAGCCAGAACACTGACAGAATCTACTACATAAATATTACATGTGATGGAATCCTTCTTAGGGTAGAGAATGTTAATTTGATAGAATTCCTTTTTGCTTCTCAAATATTGCATTTACTAGCTGCAAGAGCATGCAGTCTAAAATTTGTTGACTTCTTCCATATTTACTTCAGGATTTAGTAAGCTTCAATAACAACTTTCCCATATTTCTAAGATGAAGGAGGATTATTCTTATTTTGTTCAGAAATTACTCTGTATCCTTGATTGTTTGAGCCACGGGATTTTTCCTCCTTTGCTTAAATTTTTCTTCATATGGAATAATCTGAATTTTTGCCTTATCAAAACTTTTTAAAAATATATTATTGGAGCATAGTTGATTTACAGTGTTGTGTTTATTTCATGTGTAGAGCAAAGTGAATCAGTTATACATATACATATATTCATTCCTTTTCAGATTCTTTTCCCATATAGGTTATTACATAGTATTGAGTAGATATCCCTGTGCTATAGAGAAGATTCTTGTTACTTATCTATTTTATATACAGAAGTGTGTATATGTTAATCTCAACCTCCTAATTTATCCCTCCCCCATTGGGTCCCTTTTGGTAATTGTAAGTTTGGTTTCAAAATTTTTGAGTCTGGTTCTGTTTTGTGAATAAGTTATTTTGTATAATTTTATTAGATTCCATGTATTAATTATTTCATATGATATTTGTCTCTCTCTGTCTGACTTGTTTCACTTAGTATCATAATTCCGAGGTCCACCCATGTTGCTGCAAATGGCATTATTTTGTTCTTTTTTAAGGCTGATGTTTTAAAAAATATCCCAGTATAAAAAAGGCACAGAATGTCATGAAACTCCAGTTGTGGACCTCCCAGTTTGCTGAGAGATATCAGGGAAAAAGGACATGAAGGGCATGAATCTTTCATCTAAGTTACGTGTCTGTGTTAGTTTCATGTACTTAATACGTGACATGATTAAATGTGGCTTCACTCAGGCACATGCAAAATTGTCATAGAATCCACCTGTCATAGATCATACTTAGCAGAGAGGTTTCTCTCTCAGAGAGTCAGGACTTTGTATAACATCCAAGATACACAGTATGAATCAGACCACCCAAGCCCTCCCCATGAGGATGGTACAGATTAGCAGAGCGTGACCCAGGACGGTGCAGTTTGAAAGGAGGGGCGATGGGGACTGGCCTGAACTCAGGGGAGTGACTGTGAAGACACAGAAGCACAGAGCAGAAGAGCCAAGTGGGATAAGGCATCAGGGAGCAGAATCAAATGGAAGGCCACGAGACAAAGCCGAGCATCCAACTGGGCACAGACATTGCTGGAGGTAGGGTCAGGAGAGGAAGAAGTCAGTGTGAGGATCTTTCTGAGGAGCCAAAAAGGCAGAGAGGGCTAGAAGAAGGGAAAAGAACAAGGAGGGGTGTGATCTGAGAAAAACGGTGCAAAGCGGTTCAGCATCTCACCCGGGAATGCCAAGAACACTCCAGGGCTCATGTGGCCTTGGCACATTCTTCCAACCAGAAACGTTTCTTCGTAGAATTCTACTGAGAAAAAGAACACACTGATATATGTGTTAACCGCACCCTAAATGACAAGGCTAGTTCAACTCTGTATTCTTACAGCTGGCCTATGTAGAGAATAGATTTTGGATTCCATTCATCTGGTTAGTAAGTTTTAGCTGTGTATTGATTAAAACCACATGTATTTATTGCAGAAGGTTTGAAACATGCAGAAAAAAATTCAAGCGAGAAAATTAGCGTCTCCAACAATTTGCCTTCTCAGAAATGTTTACATGTATTCTACAGTTTCAGCAAAAGACTGGTATAATATAATGCAATATAGTGTAGTATGCTGTAGTGTAATATAATATAATGTGTGTTGAAACTTTTTTTTGGCTGCACCCGCTGCATGCAGAATTTCCCAGGCCAGGGATCGAACTGGCGCCAAAGCAGTAGCCAGAGTCACAGCAGTGACATTGCCAGGTCCTTAACCCACTGAGCCACCAGGGAACTCCTGCAACTTTTAAACTGAATCCTTCAGAGTATGGTTCCATTCAAGGGCACTTTCTCCTTTTTTGAAAAACACTTCTAAACGCAGTGTTTTTAGAGGCAAAAAAAGTCACCACCACCACCACCACATCATACACAAAATATACGAAAGAGTAAAGTGTTGGTTCGTATCACTTCCTAAAATGAGAGGGTTATCATGTAGTTTACACTCTTAAGGCTCCACTATCCAAGCAGGAAACAGATTGCATGTTCGGATGAGGACACTTGGAGGTGGGTTTCGTAAAGTATGTAGGGAAACTGCCAGGACCCAGGAGGTGGTGACAGTAGGAAACCACCAGCCCTAGACCCAAGGAGCAGAGGAGAGGGAGCAGTTACCAGAATGTGGAGGGAGTGCCACGCACAAATGGCCACCTCGACAGGAACTGTGATCTGAGTCAAGGGAGAAGGCCAACCTGAGATAACCCAGCTGGGAGGGAGCTGGGGAGAAATATTCACCAACCCTAGACAGCTCTTCCTTTGACATTCTGCCAGTGTCCCCTCCCCGTACTGGACCCACCCAGACATCAGCAATCAAGGAAGCCTTTAGATGTGGTCCAAAGAGGCCAGCTTTCTCTGGATAGAGAATGGATATTCTCAAGCACAAATGCCCATGAGGGGTTACTTCTCTCATCCCTACATTCTGGGCAGCAGAAGTTGTCTGTCTTTCATTCATTCATATTCTTCACTTCCTCAACAAAGATATTCAAACATCAGATTAATACTAGCAAAAAATGGAGGAAGGGTAGCAGATAGCCTAAAATATGATAAAAATGCACCCAAATGCAATAGGGCATTGTTACATTGTTAAATGTTGGTACATAAAAGGATGAGGTTCTATGCAGGTAATGATAATGTATATTATTCAAAGAGTGATGTCAATTTTCTTTTTCCTTTGAGTATGCTGGCATAGCCACATTTGGAAGGAATTTAGATTGTCAAGAATTGAACTATGGGTCTAAAGGTGGAAACATTTCATTCAAACAAGTGTGGGTAATTTCCTAAGTGCCCGTGCCTATTCCTTCCTAACTCATGTTTTAAAAAAGCAAATACTCTGCAGTTTGGTTCAGAGTTACGGTTTCATTTTGAATTCTTTCTTTTCTTCCTGACAGTTAATAGGCAAATTTGATATAACAGAAGATTGTTTGAGTACAGACATGAGAAACAAATATCAAAGGCAGAAGCCATCACAGAATAAAGATAAAACCCAACTTGCCCTGCTTTAATAGACTCTATTGCATAGTTATTTTCTTCTTTGTTTCTTTTTTTTTCTTTTCTTTTTAGGGCCTTACCTGTAACATCTGGAACTTTCCAGGCTAGGTGTCTAATTGGAGGCACAACAGCTGGTCTATGCCATAGCCGTGGCAGAGCGGGATCTGAGCCACGCCACATCTGTAACCTATGCCATAGTTCATGGCAATGCCAGATCCTTAACCCACTGAGCAAACCCAGGATTGAACATGCATCTCATGGATACTAGTCAGGTTCATAACCCTCTAAGCTGCTACTGGAACTTCCAAGTTTTCTTTCCCTTTTTTCTTTTTTTTTTTTCTTTTTAGGGCCACACTCATGGCATATGGAAGTTCCCAGGCTAGGCGCTGTAGCTGCCGGCCAACACCACACCACAGCAATGCAGGATCCGAGCCACATCTGTGACCAACACCACAGCTCACGGCAACACCGGATCCTTAACCCACTGAGCGAGGCCAGGATCAAACTTGTGTCCTCATGGATGCTAGTTAGATTTGTTTCTGCTGAGGCACAACGGGAACTCCCCAAGTTTTGTTTATAGTCAATAGCTGACATAAGGTGTCACATTTTTAGCCAAACATTTTCTTTTTTTTTGTCTTTTTGCCTTACCTAGGGCCGCACCCGTGGCATATGGAGGTTCCCAGGCTAGGGATCTAACAGGAGCTGTAGCCGCCGGCCTTCGCCACAGCCACAGCAACGCGGGATCCGAGCCGCGTCTGTGACCTACACCACAGCTCACGGTAATGCCGGATCCTTAACCCACTGAGCAAGGCCAGGGATCGAACCCACAATCTCATGGTTCTTAGTCGGATTCGTTAACCACTGAGCCACGACGGGAACTCCATAGCCAAGTCTTAGTACAAGAGCAGAGTGTACACAGCAAAGGCAAAACAACATCTCTGCAGCAGCACAAATGAGAATATCTTTGACCCCACTTAACCAGGTCACTTTTCAGGGAAAGTAAAAGGTATCCCTCTAATCTAACTAACTTACCAAGTCCCCAAGCCAAAACGGCTTCCGACCTGAATTGACCAGCCATGTTCCTTTTCCAACTAGAAGAATTTCCTGGAAAGGCTACAAAGATTAAACTCTTAACCAAATCATGAGATGTTTCAATTAGTGGCATTTTTTTTTGTTGTAAAAAAGATAAAGTCTAAATATTCTTCTGATTCAATAACCCACCTGGCACTGTGACAAAATATATGCGTTAGTAAGTTTGGACTGACATAAATGCCCATCTTCTACGCTAGCACGTTTTAATCCGGGTCGTATAAATGAGAAGAGATCACTTCAATAAAAATAAACACGATATTCCCCCATTGTTAACAATCTCAGAAAAACTGGCATCAGCTTATGATAGCACTTGTTCACTACTCCTTCCATTGCAAAAGGTTTTAATCTTCCCAGAGAACAGAGAAGTGAAATCTTCCTGGGGGCAATCATGTGTTTATTGTAGGTAGGTGCCTGTATTTCCTTAGTCTAGTGAAATGCGGTGACATACTTCCTTCTGCATGTGAAATCTGACATTATGTATACAAAACCCAGGTAACTGGGACTGTAAGTCAACCTTCCTTCATGATTAAGGTGCTCTTGGTACATTATTCAAAAAGTGAGTGGACAAAGTTACTTTGAAGAAACTAATTTATTCCAAGGAAAGGAATCATTGTAAGTATTTAAGCAACTAATCCATACTTCTTAACCTTACCCCTTAACCAAGCCAAGCATCCCTCTCAGTTTGGGACAAGCTTTTTGCCAGTGATTGCATAAAGTAAGGCCTCCTAAGAAAGCAATTCCAGGCTTTTGTTTCTGTGACTTCAGAGTCACCTGGAAATTTTGTCCCTCTGTGTTGGTGTCCTCTGTACACCTTCTAAAAATTTCAATACATTGTGAATAGCCTTTCTTCTAAAGTTTTCTTTTATCACTTTGTTTTTATTTGTTTGTTTGTTTTGTGGCAAGAACGTTGAATGTAGTATCTACCCTCTCTATAAATTTGAAGTGCACGATTTTGTTATTAACTGCAAGCACTATGCTGTACAGCAGATCTCTACAACTCTTTCATTTAGCATAATTGAAATTTTATACCCATTGAAGAACTCCCAGTTTCCTCTACCCCCAGTCCCTGACAACTACTGTTGGGTTCTCCACTTCCATGAGTTTGTCTATTTAAGTACTTTATAAATGGAATCATGCAGTGGTTGTCCTTCCGTGACTAACTCATTTCATTTAGCATAATGTCCTCCACATTCATCATTGTTGTCGCAAATGGTGGGATTTCCTTCTTTTTTTGAAGCTGAATAATATTCCATTGTGTGTATATATCGCATTTTTTCCTTTCTCTTTTTTTTTAAGTTTTATTGAAGTACAGTGGATTCAACGCCGTGATCGTTTCTGCTGTACAGCAAAGTGATTCAGTAATACATATACACAGCTCCACTTTTTTTCAGATTCTTTTCCCATCTAGATTATCACCGAATACTGGGTAGAGTTCTCTGTGCTATACAGCAGGTGCCCGTTGGCCAGTCACTCCATATACTACAGCGTGATAAGCCTTTTTTTGAGTTAATTTTTTTTTTTTTTTATAATACACACTTTGTCCACAGAGGTAGGCGAATGAGAGAACACATGTTTAGGATTGTGGCCATTTTAAACTTAGGGGAACGCCAAATCGCAAACAATCGTGCAGCTGATCTACTTTGCAATGTTGTCACACAGGCCTAACAAAATATTGTACTACCAACACAATCGATGTATTCTGCACTGGTAATTAACCTTGTAGAGTTATTTTAAATAAGCCTCATGCATATGTCATAAAGCAAATGACAAATTAAATGTTCAGATATGATTACAAAAGCTATTTTCCTTTTGGATTTAATTTTGTTCCAGGCAAAGTTTCTATAAGTAGCGTTTTATGGCTCCACAATGCTGGAAAGAACTTGAAAGACTCCACAGACCCTTTATGTTTTTGTTTTTGTTTTCTTTGTTTTGGGGTGAGGCCCAGGGCAGTGATCTGTTTGGCTCAAAGTCACACAGCCACTTAGGGACAGAGTCAATAACAGATTCTCCCAACCTTGAGGTTAATCCTCATTGCTCTGGTCTTTGTCTTGGTGAATTAAACATATGGCCCGACATGAGGAGGGGAAATATTTGGCGTTATGGATTAAAAACAAGCATATATATTTAGCTCTGAAAAATGTCCAAGATTGACTCCTGTTCTATTTCTTCTTTGCCTTTTCATTTACTTCCGAGTCAACCAAACCTTCTCTAGGAAATTTCTCAATTTTCAAATCACCGTTCATCCTCAAAATTCCTTTTATCTGAACTAACACACTTTGAAATCCATGCACTTCAATGTTATTCTCTATGATGCCTCAGTTTTGTTCTCCATCCTGTTAGCCTGTGATGATGTTAAAAAATAGTTTCCCCTTGGAATAAAGGCACATGAAGATGTATTGCAGAGAGGCAAAATACAAGACACATAGTGTTTCCAATCAAGGAGCTGAATATAATTTTCACATATTTGTATAGGGAGTAGCTAAACGCAAGCAAACTGGAAAAACAGAAACTTTTGTTTTCATTAAGCATGTTAACTATTAATTTTTTAGGACCTAGAATTGTATTTACCAGGGTTGATATTTTTATCCACATCATTTTCAATTTGACCCGCATGTTTACCCTAATAGGCAGTGGAAACTTTTTAATTAATGGATTTGTGATAAAGGTGATTTAATGCCATGGAAATATTCATGTAATGATTGTCTGTAGCTATCGTTTTCATCATCATGTTCTAAAATTCAGGGACTCCAATCACTAGTGATAAAATTGATTTATCCATTCCTTGCTCCTCCAGCTCCTAAAACGGCAAAGTGGAAAAAGCAAACAATGATAGTGAGTGTGCATTTCACATGTTATTATGTGTTGATAACACAGAGGAAACTGCAACAGAGATAAGAAGAACAAATTTGGAGAGATTGTCACAATGGTTGAGCATTTCTTTCTTTCTTTTTTTTTTTTGCTTTGCTTTTTTTTGGAGGGGGGTGCTGCACCCGCGGCATATGGAGGGTTCCCAGGCAAAGTGTCAAATAGGTGCTGTGGCCGCCAGCCTACGCCACAGCCACAGCAACGCGGGATCCGAGCCACGTCTGCAACCTACACCACAGCTCATGGCAACGCTGGATCCTTAATCCCCTGAGCGAGGCCAGGGATTGAACTCTCAACCTCATGGTTCCTAGTCGGATTCGTTAACCACTGAGCCAGGACGGGAACTCCGGTTGAGCATTTCTAAATCTCCTGCTCCCACACCTTCAACTCTGGGCTTTAGCACTTTGTGAAGATGTAGCCAGCTGCTGAGGCAACCCCAGCTCTCTACTCCAGTTTTACTCAGCTGGTTGTAGGTGGATTTAAATGTCTAAAAAAAGGAGCAATAAATAAATACTCACTTTTTCTCCTGACTGCAGCTGACCACCTCTAAACCATATGTGGACATACCAGAGGAGTTCCCTGGTGGCCTCGCAGTTAAGGATCCAGTGTTGTCACTGCTGTGGCTTGGGTCTCTGCTGTGGTGCGGGTTGGATCCCTGGCCAGGAACATGGCCTAAATTAATTAAATAATTAAATAAAAACAAAGACACCCCAGGGTTGGCAGAAAGATGCAGAAAGGAGCAAATGAATGGAAAGAGACCACTCAGCTGAAGCAGAGAGACGAATTCTGTTTCTCTTATTCCCTCTTCCTGAAGGGGGGCAGTGACTCAACACTCTCTTGAATGTACTTTCACCAGTTCTAAGCACCCTGGCTTTTATACTCAGAGACACACGGGCACACATCTCTATAAATTTCTAAAATGATAATACTTTAAGGAAGAAGCTCTTTTCTTTGTTGTTTCTGGCTTTTCTATGATTTCTTTCTTCAGTACCGGTGTGACTGGGAGGAGTGTGAGAGAGACAGCTTTGCAGGCAGATCCTGTCGCTGGCCATCTGTATGCCCTCCATATTCATGTCTCCACCAGAAGGCTGCTGACTGCAGACACCTGTGACTCTTTGCCTGGGGTGTCTTTTTGGTCAGGGAGCCATATCAACCCATTTTCAGGTCAAACCAAAAGTGATAGAGAGTTAGTAGCCTTAGAAACAGCCCTCAGCCAATCACAGATAATGTTTTAAGAGGATAAACGCTCCAGCCTCCTCACCCCTCAGCCGAGATAACTCTCACTTTTGGTGCCATTTCCCTTGGTCCCCCAGCAAGACTGACCAACAGTGGTGAGCTTCCTTAACAAGCCATCCTCAGTGGCATCCTTCCTGTCCCTGTTTTATTTACCTACAACCATACTCGTGTTTGCTGTGATCATCTTCCAAATTAACTGCTTGCACTTGAATCTTTATCTCAGAGCTGGCTTTTGGAAGACCCCAGACTGAAAGAGGCATAGTGGTGGAATGTGCAGGCCCTTTAGTAAACTTGATCTCATTTCTAACCCTGGCTTCACCAGGGCAAGTTTGTTAAAACTCCCTGAGCTTCGTTGTTTTGACTTTTAAAATTGGAATAAGAATAATAAAGTTATTGACAAGATTATTCAAGGAAGTATAAAGTGTCTATCCCAGTAAATGGTGAGCATTTAGTACACGTTAAAATATTTACCCTGGTTATCTATTGCTGTGTAACAAATTAGTCCAATCATTTTATTTTGCTCATGATTTCATGGAAAGAACTCTGCTGTATCTCTCCCTTGGAGTCTGTTGTGCATTTGTAGTTGGACAGAGGCCAAGAGTCATCTGAAGTCTCAACTAGGATGAACATCCTAAATGACTCACTCACAAAGCAGGCAGTGGGTGCTGTTGCTGTCAACTAGAGTATCTAAAAAACTTGGGCTTCTCATGACATGGTAGCTAGGTTCTGAAAGGAATCATCACAAAAGTGAGTGTTATGAGACACCTAGATGGAAACTGCACACTTTTTCTGGCTTGCTTTTCCTTCCCTTATACCACATTGAACTGGCTACAGCTGATTCTTGGAGATCAGTCCAGATCCAAGGGGACAGGAATTGGTTTCTCAGCTAATGATGGGTGAAGTGTCCAAAACTTACAGCCATTTTAATCTGCATTATTATTACTACCATTTATTGTGATCAGCACATTTTACTATGAAAATTCATTAGATATTTGTTGACTTGATTAATACGATTATGTATATATCACTTCATCATCAATCCCATTAAATGGTGCAAAGTCTTATCTATTCTACCCACAGCTCCATTTGATAACATACACAGTTCTTTTGGGTCTGTTCCTTTTTCATCATTATTACTGATACAACCCTTGTTATTTATGCCTGCATTATCTTGCACTTGCACTCTTGTGATAGGTTGCTAACTAGTCTCCTGACCTCCAGCTTTTCCTTTTAAAATTTATTTTATACTTGACCTCCAGATTAATCTTCCTAGGTTCAAACTTAATCAGATTTAGATTCTGCTCAAAATCCACCAATGTTTTCTCATTGCCTACTTAATAAAATCCAAACCTTATGCTTGGATTTCAATTTGAAGTATTGTGAAGTATGGAGAAATTAAAGCTAATAATAACATAACAATAATCATAGTAATTCATACTTAAATATTATTCTAAGTGTTTCACAGATATTTACTTACACAATTCTTATAATTATTTTATGTCTTATGAAGCAGATACAATTACTATCTCACTTTACACTAAGGATCGCCTTGCAACTACTTGATATCTGAACTGGTCATTCTATCCCTGTTCTCTCTCGAAATTCACAGCAAAAAATAGATAAATGTTGAATAAACAATAGTGTATTTTAAATGTAATTGTCAAATGTAAAAGAGAAGAAATCACCAAGAGGTTAGAAACAAAGAAGGACCTGGAAAAAAACTAAATATAAAGTCAGTGCCATTGCAGGCCAGAAATGATCAGATCTCATTTGGTGATAGGATGTGTGGCCTTAATCTACACAAGTGGAGGAATTAGCATAGAAGACCCAAACAACGGTTCCTTGGGGGGGAGGGGGAAAAGAGAGCAAGAGAGATTAGAAAATCTAGTTGACCCAGAATTTATTTATCTGCTCAGAGCTCTTGGTGAGAAAAGAAATTCTCCAATGAGAAATTAAGACCCCAAATCTGTGCCACATGAAGGTGTGGGGGTCTAAATTTAGATATTATAAATGCTAAAGAAAGGTCAAAATAAGCTATCTAAATTTAGATATTATAAATGCTAAAGAAAGGTCAAAATAAGCTATCAATACAAATATTTTCCCTAAAATGTTGGTGGTTTGGCCTTGCACATCTGGACCTCTGACCAAAGAAACACAAAGCCATTCTTCAGAGACATTTATATAACCCAAAGTACATAAGACTCCCACAAAATAAGAACATCTCTGCTAAAAATAAGCTCACACATAATTTTAAAATTCAAACATTTTGAAGAAACAATTTACCATTAGAAAGATTGAGAAGGTACAGCAAAAAGCTATAATAGAAAAAAATAAAACTGAAAGGAGCTTTAATAAGATGAATATTTTAAAGAATTAAAACAATAAATGTAAACCGTCATGAAAGACTGGGATCTTATTTCAAAATCAGCAGATATAAAAATAATCAAAACATTTAGAAATAAAAATTATTGCCACTGAGATCAAAACTCAGAGAATAAGTTGGACAACAGAATAGATATGGCTAAGGAGAGAATTAGAAAACTGGATTACATTGAAAAAATTATTCAGAATAAAAACATACAAAAAATAAACAAATGTAAACTCTAGAAAATGTATGAGACATGTAAGCTAAAAAAAAATAATCCAACATATGTCTACTATAATTTTCAGAAGAAGAAACAAACAGAATGCTAAAAACATAATATTTAAAGAAAAATGTATGAAGTTCTCCAGTACTGAAAAACATGAGTTTAAGGTTTTGGAAGTCCTCTGATTTCAAAACAGCATGAGTATTAAACATACATAGTCTTGCATATATTGAAATAGTATTGTAGAAAGATGGAGGTTTTAAAAGCAAAAACAGGACTTCCACTTCCATCCATGACTGAGCAATCTGCTTTTGGAATAGCCCTCCCACCATAAAGAACTATGAAACTAGACAAAATATGTAAAGCAACTCTTTTCAGACATTGCACAATAGAAAGCAGTGACTGTGATCCTTGAGAGGGGGGAAAAAAGTCATCATCTCAGCAGCTTACTGCCCTTTTCAGAGTGTGGTGCAGGCAGAAGAGACCTAAGTGTGGAGCTAAAATATTAGAAGACAATATTTTGGAAGGTGAGAATAAGACATTCTGCTACTACTACTAACAACAGCGGTTAACAACGTTATAAGTGCTTTACATATTAATCCTCAAAACTGCCACCTGAGGTACGTACTCTGATTACCTCCATTCTCCAGAAGACTAAATTCACCTAACAGTGAAGGCAGCTCTTCGTTTAGCTCATCCATAAGCTTTTTCCACTACCTTTCTAGTACTGTCACCTTTCTGGTTGGCTTTACTGTTACCCAGCTCATGTGTTTTCTCTTTTCTGGTAGACTTGAAGCTGTCAAAGTGAACAGGGCATTCTTTTGCATCTTTGTAATTCTCATCTCCCAAGCTCTGTTCTCCATTGTCTAGCAAGGTTCCTTATCCACCGTAGGTGACTGAAACAATATATTGAATAGATTATTGTTTTGCTTTGTTGGATTTAATTTGCTGTGGTTTCTCAAGGAAAGATAAATAAAATCATGGGGTTGGCTATAAACCTATTAAACCTAAACCTATTTTGGCAAACAGAATACATGTGGAGAGTAAATAACCTTTGTTTGTATTAGCCATTATATATCATGTCAGGCCATTTTCCAAATACAGTGATTTACTGGAAAACCTACACAGAATGTAAAGTAAGCATGGCTTCTACCCCCTGGATATTCATATTTCAGAAACAACATGATGAACAAAAGATGAAAGACTTGAATGGCCATGTATTACTCTGGCTGAAAATGACTATTCATTTCTTAAGCTAATACTTACAAACACTAATTCATCTGATCTTTAAAAATCCCTATAAGTTAGGCATTATTGTTTCTCACATTTAGAGATGAGAACAAAGAACAGAGCAATTCACTAACTTGATCCAAGTCACAAAGGTAGTAATTGTTGGAGGTGGGATTTTGACCCTGGCAATCTAGTACCAGAACTACCCTCTTACATTATACCATCTCTAACAGGACTATGTGGTTATGCTAATACCAAATCAGTAATTTAAAATTTAATCCATGCAAGATTGCGAGGTTCCTGTCCCTTTACCACCACAAACACTTGTCACTGGCAGTTTTCCTCTAAGGAAAGTCATATGCACTTCCCAGGAGGAAATATATTATGGGCCATTTTGTGGTTTGCATTATTGTTATCAATACAACTGCTCCAATTAGAGACAGAATATATTTCCCTTACCCCATCATTTTTGTCAGATTTGGCAAAATTATTTGCTTTGATTAATGGAATGCAAGTAGGCAGGACAATGTGCCAATTCCAAGCTCACACCCTAGAAGGTTTCATGTATTTCTACTCATCTTTCGTGCTTATGTACCATTGCCATGAGAACAATGTGCCTTGGGTAGCCACTAACCCAAGGAGCATGAGAGACTTAGAAATAGCAAGGGACAGAATCTATGCTATGGACCCAAGAATAACTGAGCCTAGCTTAGATCAGCCAAGCCCTGGAATAAATGATTCCAAGCAATGGAGCTAGAGTGGTTTGTTACACAGCATCACTGTAGCAATAACTAACTGATACAGGTTGACACCAGGAGTTTTAGCACTTACTCTGGCATCAATGACTACTGCCTTCCTCTTCCTTTTAAATAATAAAAATGCCTGGGGCAAGTGGGTGTGGGGTCCAAATTAGAAGAATAAATGTCAAAATCAAAAAAGATACATTTGGGAGTTTTCATGTTCTGCCATGTTGGCATTTTATTCACATATTAAAAGTCCCTGAAATATCGCTTGTTGGCTGTGCTGTCACGATCCATTCTATAGACATTTTGATGCACTTTATTACAAACTTTAAAATCATATTAGCAGCTGTTATTTTATATCACAATGGATTAATAAGATGCATTTTCACAAATAAGACACATTTTAGATAGTTTTGAAAAAATTTCAGTGTGAAAATCTTGTGCCAGGATTCCACATTTTAAATGACACATTTCCAAATAGCCTAAAGTGAAAATGCTCAAGTAATATGCCTATTTGTACTGTGCTTGAAACTATCGCCCCCCCTCAACAACCCAGGAAACACGTAACCTTCCTACATGTTGTGTTTTCTTCTGTACTATATGAAGTTCAGGGAGAATTCATCTCTTGGTTCTTATTTCAGGGTAGTTCAGTGTGTCACACTGAGGAAAAATAATGAAAGCAAAATAAATATCTCTTCAGGTTTCTATTGCCAGACTTGAAAATTGTTCATGAGAATTATCACAAAAGCACTGATTCCCCTTCAAATATTAGAATAATGGAATGTTCTATTGCCTTTTCATGTGGAATAATTAGGAAAGATAAGGACTTTTTTTTTTTCTTGGAGGCAATCCTGCTTCCTATGGTGTTGCTAAGGAATAAGGAATTTTCCTTCCAACTGATCTTAAAAGAGATAGCTAAGATCTATATCGCCTGTTTATGGATTACAGCTAACTTTACAGTCGTGCGTAAACTGTACATTTGAGTGCAGTAAGACATGTCCCCTGTCTCACAATAAAAATATTATGGAACATTATATTTCCATACAGTAATGGTACTTTTATTTTACTAGTAGAAAGGTACAGTAGTCATTTAATTGACTAACATAAAAGTCTTCTCAAGTAAGACCAATACTCTATTTTCTCGACAGTTTTCGTAAACGAAGATTTAATTCAACCTGTGCCCCTGAGTCAGAGATAAGTGTCAGGTCTGCCAATGGCCCTGCTCTCTGTGACACAGACAGGAAACCTTGGGAGCAACTTCATAACGTGAGCAGTGGATCTCGACGTGCTGCATCTGAGAATCACCAGGGAAGCTGTTACAAGACACCGATGCCCAAGCTCCTCCTCAGATCGATTAAGCCAGAATCTCTGGGGATGGGTTTGGGGTATTGTTATGTGTTTAAAACTCCCCAGGTGACTCAGATGTGTTACCAGATTTTCCATCCATTGCTCTGCGCTCTACATTGTAGGGATTCAGGATACAAGCAAAGATCTGGGTGGATGAGATCCTTTGACACTTGTCCTGTGTTCCTGTTCTGGTTGCTAAGGGCAGAAATTCCCTGCTCGGTACCCACATTAGGCAGCTTTCTTTGTTGACGGTGGGGTTTGTTTGTTTGTTTGTTTGTTTTTGATTTTTTTTTCTTTGTACACTGTGGATCTTTGTTGCCACTGCTCCACTGCTTTGGAGTGCTGATCTCCCATTGACATCTGTGGGGGTGCCACTCCTGGAACGAGTTGGAATGCACAGTGGAGAGCTCCTTGGTGCTACTGGAAAGGGAATGTTGTCCTGAGCTTGTTTTACACACCAGGGCTTGGAAGTCTTTCTTCCTTTACTTCCTTTGTTCTGACCTTGCATTCTCAGGTCTGTGACTTGATTGTGAATTTTTTGTTTGCCTTTTTTAGGGCTGCACGCATGACATACGGAGGTTGCCAGGCCAGGGGTCAAATCAGAGCTGCAGCTGTCAGCCTACACCACAGCCACAGTGACGCCAGATCCGAGCCTCATCTGCAACCTATACCACAGCTCACGTCAATGCCAGATTCCCTTACCCACTGAGAGAGGCCAGGGATCGAAGTCCGGTCCTCATGGATACTAGTCAGGTTCGTTATTACTGAGCCATGACGGGAACTCTTGATTGTGAATTTTGACTTTGGAGTCTCTGCTTTCTCTAAACCTGGCCCATGCTGTCTTTTTCTCCTGGGGTCTCAGTGAGGTCTCCCCTGGGGTTAATTTTCCTCCAAGTCAGCCTATCTGAAGATAGGTTCAGGAAGAGGGAGACAGGTTCGGTTTCACCCTTAACCAGAGTCAGATCTTGGACTGAGGTTAATCATTAAGACTTCACGGTCTTGCTCAGGGTAATGAATGTACCCAGTGAGACAAACTTTTCTGTCCTTTTGATAAGGAGATTTTATAAATCTGGGCAGGGCCCTCAGAGTCCACTGACATCGGGCGGAGGATCGTCTTGTAGTTTATGGGGAAAACAATGTTTCTTGACCTTTGCAGCAGGCAAGGGAGAAGGGGGGGCTCCCATCCAGGTTACCCATGAAAGTCACAGTGCTGCCTTCTGCCAGCCTAACAGCAATGACACTACCCTATCAACCAAGGTGGCCACAATGATGGTGGAGCCCTTTCCCTGGGCGCACTGCCAGAATTCTATCACATTATACTGGACAATATGAAAACATATGGCTGTCAACGCTAAGTGCAAATCTGGCACTCTTTGGGTGGGGGAGGGGCACTCAATCCAGCTGCACAAATGGCCTTGAGGGTGAGAGACTCGGCAGTCCCCCAATTGGTCTGCAAAATTCTTGTAACGGCATTAGGCTATGTAACATGGCACCACTCCTGTCTTTTTTTTTTTTTTTCAGGAAAAAGAGATTTTGGGGAGGAGGACGGAGAATTTTTTATTTGATTTACCTCCACTTACCTTGGAAAACTATTCTTCAAAGCCTCTGGCCCAGAAAAAAACAGGAATTCATGATCGTTCTCATTATTACAAATCCAAATTTCTGATTTTTCTTTCTTAGAGAAAAATAGATGTTTGCATTTTCAAGTATACTGCCCGGTTGACACTTTGCTCCACATTCTTGTCATCAAAATTGATGGCAGAACTCTCACTGGTGTGGCATCACCTTCAGCGGCTGGATCCCATAAAACCTGCCAGGAAATTGCACCGTGTTGAATGCTTGTTTTTTCTTTGATTAATCATTCTAAGGACTTTTTAAAAATAAGATACTTGAAGAAATGGGGAAGGTGGAATTCAGAAGTTAGTTGAGTACCTTTTCTTTATTATCTTCAGCTAAGAAGCATAGGTCAACACTGTCTAGTGTGTTTCCTCCAAAAGCATAAAAAAATTAATGTGAAGCCTCCATACTTTAATTTTTTTTCTATCTTCTGGAGAGCAGGCTGTAATCAGTTTGTTTGGACTGGTAAATTTGGACTTAGACACAAGGTTGGTCAAGAATATTTCTGATAATTAAAAGGGGGGGAGCCAAATTGCTAATGTTATCTTATTTGCTAATCTTTATTTCAGTGCTCTTTGAAATAAAGAAAGATCTTTGAAAAATCATGGATTTTTGCTATGAATTATTTAACAAAATAAAGCAAAAAGACAGGTCCATTTCCTTTTGTAAATCTGACTGCTCTCACAGCAAAAATGATCAAGCATTGCTGGAAACTCAAAATGGGAAGTTTTCAAATTTACATTTACATTTGGCTATAAGATCTCCTTATACCTCATTAGTTTTTGAAAATAGAAAGGCTGTAATAAAAGGTATGGAGAAAGAACCAACTTAAAGGAAATGTGTGGGGAATTTACCTCCAGGGTGATATTTTTTAAAGGGCTCCAATACAAATATACGAATGCGGGTGCGTATGCAAATTCACATCCCCCTTCATTCTGCGGTTGGAGAAATAGCAAAGCATGCACCTCATCAGCCAGCTCCTGCGTCCAATACACTGGGATCTGCACGAACAGAGAGTAAGAAGTTGTGAATTCAGAGCAAGGAGTTCACTGGGCGGTACGTAAGCTTGCAGCAAATCCCACAGTCTGCCTAGTTGGGCAGAAGGCCGGGCAGAGGGATAAGTAAGCATTGAGTGGTGAAAGTACAACTACGTTTAAATCAGATCAGAAGTTCCCGTTGTGGCACAGTGGTTAACGAATCCGACTAGGAACCATGAAGTTGCGGGTTCGATCCGTGGCCTTGCTCAGTGGGTTAAGGATCCGGCATTGCCATGAGCTATGGTATAGGTCACAGACGCAACTTGGATCCTGCATTGCTGTGGCTGTGGTGGAGGCCAGCGGCAACAGCTCCGATTAGACCTCTAGCCTGGGAAACTCCACATGCCACGGGTGCAGCCCTAAAAATGACAAAAGGCAAAAATAAATAAATAAAATAAAATAAATCAGATCCATTGCTTAGCTCATGAGAGCACTAATGCAGAGTCCATAAAAGGCCCCCCAAATATGTTGCCAAACAGTGGCTTTCTTATCCACATGGCCAAGGGGTTTGAAAAACACAGGATGAAAGAGCAGGAAAGAGGGTAGGAAAAAAAATGAATGTAAAGGAAGAAACAAACAATGTAGACGGTATGTAATTAGGAATACAAACCATATGGATGAAAGGTGAATATTTGAGTAATGGAATAAAGAAGCTAAGCGGAGCTCTTTCTAACTTACGAATAGGTTAAATGTGCAGACTAAATCTCCAAGTCATGTTCCAACAAGCCCTCGCTCTACTTACACCAGGACCCCTCAAACGTTTCCACTGGCAAGGAGAACAGATACCCTCCCTGATGGGCCTGGTGGCACAGCCTGAAGCAGTCCTGGAAAACTGCTGTGCTATCTTTGAAATAAATGCAAATTTTTATTCTTGTTCCAATTTTATCCATACTTATCTGCATAGGTTTCCCTCAGCTCTAGGCAGGACTGTATCCCCCACTAATGATACAGATTTGCACAGGTCTCGGTACACGCTACAACCTGTGCAGACGTAGTCCAGTTTGAAGAGGCAATGAATTCTCAGCTAAATAATAACGGACTTAACCTACTCAGAGGACTGAATGAAAGAGACATCTACTTCTTTTTTTTAATTATTTAATGAATTTTATTACATTTATAGATGGACGACAATCATCACAACCAAATTTTATAGCATTTCCTTCCCAAAGCCTCAGTGCATCCCCCACCCCGCAACCTGAAGAGACACCTACTTCTTAGAGGAACACACAGCAATGTCAGGAGTGAAACACTGACAGATTACATTAACAGATCGCATTGCAGATCCGATGCTTTCTTCCAGTCTCCATTCCCGGCACCGCTCTTTTCATCCAGGGCTTACCAAACTCACAATTGCTGGAAGATCTTGTCAGAGCACAGGTTCCCGGGTCCCATGCCCAGGGCTTCGGGTTCAGTGGATGTAGGATGAGGCTTGAAAACTTCATTTGCAACACATCTCCAGGTGATGCTGCCAGCCAGTGGTCCACATTTGGAAAATCACTGATCTAAACCTTTCTCCCTTTGTTGCCTTAAGAAGGAGGGGCTGCAGCATGGAAAATTTGAGAAATAATTCTGAAATTTGAATTTTAAACCCTAGACTTGGAAGAAAATAAAGGAACGCTTGGCATAGGCAGAGATTTGGAAAAATATCTGAAGAACTAGAACCAAGTCTTTCTTCCTTGCGGGGAATTGATTAGAACTTAGATGCTAGTGAGGTCTCAAAGACACCTCCACTACTGAGTCTGGCGGTGGAGATGGGAGAAAAAATGGCAGTTAATGGAATATGAAAATGCAGGAAAAACATGCCCCAGTCCCCAAGAAGAGCTTTGGGGAGGTGCAAAGTCCAAGAAGATATGGATACAGGTGTCTAAGCCAGGAACTGGTCAACTTTTTCTTAAAAGTTCAGATAATAAATATTTTAGCCCTTACATACCATCTTAGGTTCTGTCACAACTGCTTCATTCTGCCATCGGCACAAAACTAGCCATGGACAATGTGTAAATGAGTGAATGTGGCTATGTTCTAATAAAATTTTGTTTACATGGAGTTCCCATTGTGGCACAGCAGAAATGAATCCAACTAGTATCCATGAGGATGCAGGTTCGATCCCTGGCCTCGCTCAGCGGGTTAAGGATCTGACATTGCCGTGAGCTGTGGTGTACTTTGCAGAAGCAGCTCCGATCTGGCATTGCATGGCTGTGGCATACGTTGGCAGCTGTAGCTCCGATTTGACCCCTAGCCTGGGAACCTCCAAATGCCACAGGGGCAGCCCTAAAAAGCAAAAAAAAAAAAAAAAAAAATTATTTAAACAGGCAGCTGGCTGGATCTGGCCTCATGGGCTATCACTTGCCCTCCCCTGATCTAGACTGCAGAGCTTCAGATAGTCTGCCAGGGCTCCTTACATCCCAGTGTGTTCCAGGAGGCCCAGAATTGCACCATGTGCTAGAGAGCAGCATGGGAGATAGAAAGGACCATGGACAGCTTCGCTGATATTCTAGAGTCCAGCAAGGCACCGTAAAGAGCCAAGGGAACTCCTGGCCCCTACAGGACCTTGCCGAGGTGGAGGAATGCTAGGTCACTCTTCCCACAAAGTTGCAGGACCAAGTGAGCCCCCAGAGCAGTTACAACCCCCAGCGAAAGGAAATAAGGGGAGGGGAACCCTAGATTTATTCCTGTTCCCCACTCTCACTGAACGGAGGTGAAAATAGAAATTGACATTTTTTTTTTAAAGCCAGGTTTATGTCCTATTCCTATGTTTGCAAGAATGAGCTATTTTACTTTGTTAATTTGAGATTTTTGTCCCTTGAAATCTAGTGCATATTTTATACTTAGAGCATGTCCATAACCCCATCCAATACTGGACCACACAGCTTCTCAGTGGAGAACACTGAGTTCTCTTTTCCTCTCTTCTCAGAGCAGTCAAACCAGGCCCACCAACCCTGCCTGGACTGACTTTATTTATTTTTTATTTTTTGTCTTTTTGCCTTTTCTAGGGCCGCACCCGTGGCATATGGAGGTTCCAAGGCTAGGGGTCTAACAGGAGCTGTAGCCGCTGGCCTACGCCACAGCCACAGCAACGCGGGATCCGAGCCGCGTCTGCAACCTATACCACAGCTCACGGCAACGCCAGATCCTTAACCCACTGAGCAAGGCCAGGGATTGAACCCGCAACCTCATGGTTCCTAGTCGGATTCGTTAACCACTGAGCCACAACGGGAACTCCTGGACTGACTTTAGAATGAGTTAAGAAAACAGTTGTTAATAGTACAGGCTCCCAGCAGCTGGAGGCCTGGGAGGAGTGGGAGAAAGAAAAGAATTAAAAAAAAAGCCTCTGTTACAGGCAGCAGTGAGCCTAGGAGGACAAAAGACCTCCTGGGATAACCATTGGAAGGGAATTTGAATAATTCAGGTTAATATCAAGGTCAACGTTTATGATCATCCTAGGAAAACCTGCACCATGGGTTAATTAAAAAATCTAAATGTAGCAAAATCTCCCAGCCATTACTCGCTTTTAATAAATCTCAAGTATAAGATGGATAGCATAACAAATCAGTGTTATTCAAATAACACAATTCATCAAGAATAACAAGCAAATGGAGTTCCCATGGTGGCTCAGTGGGTAAAGGACCTGATATAGTCTCTGTGAGGATGCAGATTCAGTCTCTGACCTTGCTCAGCGGGCATTGCAGCAAGCTGCAGCGTAGGTTACAGATGTGGCTTGGATCTGGCTTTGCTGTGGCTGTGGTGTAGGCCAAAAGCAGCAGCTACGATTTGACCCCGAGCTCAGGAACTTTGATATGCTGCAAGTGTGGCTATAAAAAGCAAAAAATGTCTAATAACAAACAGAAAAACTCGAGGTTCACCCATTTCTGAGACATCATAATTTATACAGACATCATGGTCCACAGTTTATAATTCAATTACCATCTGTGGATGGAAATTGGAGTTGGGATGGTTCGCCCAGGCACTAGTGCCTTAGGTTCAATAATTGGGGGGAGGGTGTCTTATCATTTCAAATGCATTGAAAGTCCTGCTGTCTGTTAAATGATTTCACCAGATATACATGCTCCATCTCTAGTCTGGTGGGTTTGGAAGTTTAAGTAACACCTGCATGTTGGATCCCAAGAATCTTAACCAACCAGATGAAACCAGGAAACGGAGACTCTGAGTGAATAGGCCCTTTCTTGGGTGTGCAGAATTTCAGGGGCACTGCTGGCAACATTGCACCTATGAAGGTAGCAAAGCACTGCATTTCCACGGACCAGATCAGCTAATAAAGATGACTTCCTTTTACCTTGTACCAAAACAGGGAGTGAGTTTTTCATAGATTTCTGGATAGAAAGGAAAAGGATAGTTTTAAAATCAGGCAAAAACTACTAATGTGAGACACGTTGTTTAATGTTTTAAGAAATCAAATTCATGCGGTGACAGTAGATTATCAGGGACTTCTGTTTGGGCGATCGTTTTCCTATCTTCCTAGATCAGCATGGTCCTCTAGAAAAACACAGTGAGCTTTATACATCTTTTAATGTTTTCCAAGCGCCACATTTATAAAAGCAAAAAAAAAAAAAAAACGGTGAAAATAATTTAAATAATATTATTTTATCCAAGGAATCAAAAATATTATTTCAGGAGTTCCTGTCGTGGCGCAGTGGTTAACGAATCCGACTAGGAGCCATGAGGTTGCGGGTTCGATCCCTGCCCTTGCTCAGTGGGTTAAGGATCCGGCGTTGCCGTGAGCTGTGGTGTAGGTTGCAGACGCGGCTCGGATCCTGCGTTGCTGTGGCTGCGGCGCAGGCCAGTGGCCACAGCTCCGATTAGACCCCTAGCCTGGGAACCTCCACATGCCGCGGGTGCGGCCATAAACCCGCGGC
>PVHT021183699.1:5669736-5682123 GCA_004024745.2 Catagonus wagneri | reverse complement strand
TGCCCTTGCTCAGTGGGTTAAGGATCCGGCGTTGCCGTGAGCTGTGGTGTAGGTTGCAGACGCGGCTCGGATCCTGCGTTGCTGTGGCTGCGGCGCAGGCCAGTGGCCACAGCTCCGATTAGACCCCTAGCCTGGGAACCTCCACATGCCGCGGGTGCGGCCATAAACCCGCGGCCATAAAATGACAAAAAAAAAAAAAAAAAAGGCAAAAATATTATTTCAGGGAGTTCACTTTATCCCTCAGCAAGTTAAGAACCCGACATAGTATCTGTGAAGATCCAGGTTCAATCCTTGTCCTCACTCAGTAGGTTAAGGATCTGGCATTGACACAAGCTGTGACGTAGGTTGAAGATGTGTCTCAGATCCGGTGTGGCTGTGGCTGTGACTGTGGCATAGGCCCACGGATGCAATTCCAATTCGACCCCTTTCCTAGAAACTTCCATATGCTGCCAGTGCAGCCATGAGCGCGCGCGCACACACACACACACACACACCATGCACACATATATATATAAAACATATGTTTTGTATATTTGTATGTGTATAAAATTTCAACATGTAATCAATGTAAAACACTACCAATGTGATCCTTTACATTTTTTCTAAGTCTTCGACACTTGGTCCATAGTTTACACTTAGAACACTTTACACCCCATGGGCCACATTTTAAGCGCTCAGTAGCCATGAGTAGCTAGCGGTCACCACATTGAATAGCATTGCCGGGGATACCCCGTGACAGATGGGGAGTGGTGAGAAACCAGACCTGCTCTCCACCAGACACAGGCAGAGCTCTCTCCCAATGCAAGCAGCTCGAAGTTGCTTCCCAAACTGAGTGCAGTGCCATCAGCAAATTTCCCTGAATGGAGACTTTTACTCTCACTGATTTAAACATGTGGCATGTGTGGAGACCCTGATCATTTCTACCCACAGAGCAGGAATAACGCTTAGGTGTTAAGGACAGCTAAGTACCAAACAGCAAACACTCAGCATGACACCTCGAGAGAGCACATGTCCTTTCTTTCTTTCGTTTTAAAGGAAATTAAAATCTTTCAAAGCTTTCTTGAAACTGCGTTCTTTTTTATTCTTAGACTTGATAAATAGCATATGTGTTGGGAGATGGGGAGCAGGGGAGGAAAGATTCATATTTTTACAGCTGACATGTTCCTGGGAAAAAGGCCCAGGGAAAAGTAGTTGGAGTGAAGAAGAAAGAGGACCCTCTTCTTGCTGTTTCGTCTTCCCTAATAGGCTGGAGCCTCTGGATGCACAGAGATTCTGGCCGAAGCGGCAGGGGATGTCTCAGGTTATAAACTGCAAAATAAGAGGAACACTCTGACAAACGTGATGGAAATCTGCTTTGAAAAAAAGCAAAATAAGAATAGAGATCAGGAGTTCCCTTCGTGGCTCAGTGGTTAACGAATCCAACTGAGAACCATGAGGTTGTGGGTTCGATCCCTGGCCTCGCTCAGTGGGTTAAGGATCCGGCGTTGCCGTGAGCTGTGGTGTAGGTTGCAGACGCGGCTCGGATCCCGCGTTGCTGTGGCTGTGGCGAAGGCCGGCGGCTACGGCTCCTGTTAGACCCCTAGCCTGGGAACCTCCACATGCCGCAGGTGCGGCCCCAGATAAGGGAAAAAGACCAAAATAAATAAATAAATAAAAAGAATAGAGATCAGCGTGCTCAAGGGGCTGCTTTTTTTGTCCCTTGGGGGAGGGGTAGCTATTCTTCCTGAGTCAGCCGGCAGCTGGACTCCGTTTGTTTTTTGTTTTGTTTTGTTTTGTGTTTTTCATTTACACATGCATGAAGTGTAACAACATGCAGAAGTTCCCTGGCCAGGGATCGAACCAGAGCCACAGCAGTGACAAGACTGGATCGTTAACCACTAGGTGACCAGGGAATTCCAGCAACTGGGCTTTGAAATGCCCAGGATTCGGAAAGTATGAACCTTTAGAATCTCTCCCATCAGTGCATTCACAGCAAAATCGATGACTTGCCAGGTTTTCTGGGAATTTTAGGAGGGTCCGTGGATCTTTCTCTTCCACCATGTAAAGGACAAATGGGGCAGGCCGTTTGTGCCAGCCTGTCTGGTGTTGAACCATCTTGATGTACAGTCTCACAAAACATCCCCAGGGGAAGTCAAGCACATGGGTGTGTCTATTCAATCCCAGCCAAAATGGACCAGGCCGAAAATGCTTTGCCACCTCAACAAGCTGCAGGGCTGCCAAACTGGCTCAAGAAAGCACAGCCAGGACCAGTGGGCAGAAGCTGCTGGTAGTAGTTTCCAATTCATTATTTGGAAAGAGCTTCTGAAAATCAAGAGTCCCACAGTGGTATGGATTCTGGGAGAAGAGGGCTTTAAATTCCTGGGCTCATCCAGGCAAGGATCAGCGGTTATTTCTCAAGCAAGCTGCACTGCGATGTACCATATTCTGCAAGGTCCCTTCTGTCCAACCACTTCATGAAAATATCCACGTGCACAGAACTGAGGTCATAGAAATGAAAAAGACAAAGTCTTAGCTCTCCGATGTCTGTGAGGTTCAAAATTCTATCTATAATTGGGGTCTAAAATCATAGAGTTAAGTGTCACCTTGAGTGGGTTTGAAGGAGAATGGTCCATTCTGGGTTCCAGTCCATATTAAGCAGACTGCTGCACTAAGGCAGAGAATCACCACACCACTGCACTGGCACGCACATCAGGTCATGGCACCCTGCCTGCCCAGAGCCTTTCCTTCCTTCCCCTCAGTTTAGCTATCATCTTTCCAGTGCCAGGCAGGGCCTTACGTCCCCTAGAGACCCTTCTTTGTCAACCCAAACCGAGCTGAGCTCTTTCTTCTTGGAAATCCCATCACGCAATGGTCAACACCATCGTGCTCTAGTCATCTGGGCATTTTTGGTTTCTCAGTAAGACTATAAAGTTCTCAAATTTCAGGGGCAAACATTGTCTGCATTTTCTGTATGGATCTTGAACTCGGACAGTTCTAGATTTCTGTATGAATGCTGAAAAAAAAAACCTTTATCGAATGTATTGAAAATTCAAGAGTATTAAGAATAGTGAAAACACAGGAGTTCCTGTTGAGGCCCAGTGGGTTATGAACCCAACTAGCATCCCCGAGGATGTCGGTTCGATCCCTGGCCTCGCTCAGTGGGTTAAGGATCTGGTGTTGCCGTGAGCTGTGGTGTAGGTGGCAGATGCAGCTAGAATCCCTAGTTGCCCGAGAACTTCCATGTACCGTGGATGTGGCCCAAAAAAAGGAAAAAAAAAAGAAAAACAAAAGCAAAAAAAAGGGAATATTGGCAAATGAAGGATATTAAAAATAAATAACATCAAACAAGAAAATCAATGAAAAAAATTACTTCCTGGTACTTAGGAAATCAGAGTACACATGGGTGGGCATGGGACAATACACAGTAATGCCGAGATCTATGTTATAGGAATTCAAATATTTGTTGAATTATTAAATTAATTAACATTTGAAACTCAATACACACCTAAATTAATTAAAATCAGGAATTCTATATGTACCTGGATTGGGTTTGCATATGCTCAATACAAAAGGCTTTATTGCATGATCTGATTTTTTAAAAATCATGGTCCTACCGTATTCTCTTTCCTTAACAGCTTTTTTCCTGTTGATTATAAATTTAAATACAAAACTAACGCAAAGCTCTTTCCACCTTGTCTAAGTGTTTTTTTATGCTGCTCAAACATTCTTCAACAACATGGGCAATCCAAGCTGTATGAAAAGGTCTACCAAACCTCTCCCTCTGGAAAAGGCTTGCTCCAACCCATCCTGGCTCAGGATCACCCTCAACTGATATATTCCAATCTTCCCCACTTTTCAACAACTTCAGTCCATGGTATGATTTCCATTAAACAAGAAAACCCATGAAAATTGTTATCTTCCAGTGTTCCCGTTGTGGCACAGTGGGTTAAGGACACAATGTTGTCTCTCTGATGATGTGGGTTCGATCCCTGGCCTGGCTCACTGGGTTAAGGATCTGGCATTGTCATAGCTGGGATGTAGGCTGCAGCAGCAGCTCAGATTTGACCCCTGGCCCAAGAATTTCCATATGCCACAGGTGCAGCCAATAAAAGAAGAAGAAGAAGAAGAAGAAGAAGAAGAAGAAGGAGAAGGAGAAGGAGAAGGAGAAGGAGAAGGAGAAGGAGAAGGAGAAGGGAAGAAGAAGAAGAAGGAGAAGAAGAAGAAGGAGAAGAAGAAGAAGGAGAAAGAAGAAGAAGGAGAAGAAGGAGAAGAAGGAGAAGGAGAAGAAGAAGAAGGAGAAGAAGAGGAAGAGGAAGAGGAAGAGGAAGAAGAAGAAGAAGAAGGAGAAGAAATCATTATGCTTCATTTTCTACGTGTAGGAAAGATGCTGAGAGTCCTTTGCTACTTCGTTTTAGCTCTGAGAGAAATACAATATGATTCATCTAGAGATGTTGTAAAAGAATTGCAGCTTTCTAAACATTACTATTATTTAAAAATATAATAATTGGAGTCTTGTGATTTTTTTTGGCTGATAAAAGAAATAAAGAACCACTGTCGACTAAAATTTCCAAACCTAAGTATGGTCCATAATTCTGTCTCATCCCTGAAGTTTGGTTCAGAGCAAGTTTCCAATAACACAGGGAATGTGTTCTTCTTTTTATGTATCTTCTTTTCTTACGGAGGTGTTCATGTCAACGGTAGAGAACAGATTTGGGAAAAGAAAACAGATGAGTCGGTCATGAGTACCCAGGTATCAGATAACCAGTGGGCTGTAACACTGTCATGTGTAACAGCCTCCCTAGCAGGGCTGAGAGGAAGACAGAGGAATGGCCACGCCCACGGCCAGCTCCCCACACCCCTCCGGGAAGAGGTATAAACGGGAGATCCAGCCTTGGCAGCTTGAAGGTTATGCTCACTATTCATATGCTATTCATCTTTCCAGTCTTTTGGGTCTCAGTGTACCTATAATGAGAATATTCCTTCCACATTCAGGCTATTCCACCTTGCTTCTCTGAGATCTCCAGGGATATTTACGGAGCCCAGTGGCCCACGTCCCAATCACTATCTCTGCCTGGAAGAAGAAGCTAAATTCCTTGCAAAGTCACCCAGGAAGCCCAATCCCTTTAGCTCTTGTCCTGAGTCATCCTTGCCCCAGACAGACAATCTGCCGTGATCTCTGCAAAGCCTCCTCTCTGACACCTGGAGACTAACAACCACTGAAAAAAAGGGGCTTGGTGACCTGGGATTTTCATTACCATCACCAGCCTAGCATCGCTTACTCTAGGTCCAAGGGATGAAGAAAACCTCTATTCCATGGAGTTACATCTTTCCATCACAGTTTCATGCTACCTAGTGTCTACGCTATTTTGTTAAAGCCCTTCAGTCACACACTTGAACACACACACACACATGCATAGACTTACACATGAACACCTCTTTCTGTTTATACACACAGGCACACACACAAACACACACGAAGACACAGGGCATGGCTCTTTTTACTGAGGCATCGTCATCCCTTGTCATATAGCTTGAAGGGTTACTGTGTTAAAAGCTCCATGATCAACACTTCATTGGATCTTCCCAGCAATCCTTTGAGGTGGATCCTACCATTCACCCCATTTTATCGGCAACTAAACTGAGGCCCACAAAGGAGAAGCAACATTCCCAATGTCACACAGCCAAGTTCTGAATCAGCCTGATTCTAGAAGTCACACCAGGTTCCATGCCCAATACGACCCACCACCTCCCACCGCAACCAGAGAGAAAAAAGCTCCCATGAAGCCCACGGAGATCCAGTGACCTGCTCCGGGTCAAGGAGAGGTGATAAGAAGTGAGTTCCCTCAATGCTCAGGTGAACCACTTCTATAATTGCAGCATATGGTGATTTGGTCTGGGTTTGGGGCAGGGGACCTTACTTAAAAGGATTCCGTCTCTCCGAATCTGTCTGGTTAAGCTCTGGTGAGTTTGGTGTTCCAAGCCACAGAGGGATTTTTCCCACCCATTCTCCACATTAGCCATCAGCCTCACTTCCTTCTGAAGCCTTAAATTCCCTTTATAGAGGAGTAGGCTCTGACTTTGTCTTACTCGGTGAGAGCCTACTCTCATTTTTTAGCTTGATGTCCCAATGTCTTCTTTGTCTAGTGTTTACTTATCAGATATAAGGATTGTTGAAACCATCCTAGATGAACTGCTGGGAGCCTGGAGCCTGTCTGGAGACCATATTGCATACAACAGCAAATCATTTCTATAATATCTACCGGATACAGAGAGTGTATTTTTGGGCTGAGGCTTATGTATTTTCTGTGCCATCTTGTAATTAAAGTGGAAAGTAATTATCCAGTTCCAAAGTGTGGATGGACTAAAAATTATTGTAACATTTCCCCATAAGATAAAAGGGACCAGAACTACCCTGATTCCATTTATTTTTAACATGCTTTCCCCCCAATCCCCTGCCAAAGAGGACAGGATTTGCCATTGTGTAAGAAACCCTCGATTCATAGCAAACCTCCCTGAATCCAAAGTTTAATTCTATGTGACATTTCTGGTGGTGCGTTACATTTTTGCAAAAATAAAACCCCTTTGATTAAAATTTCACACCTAGCTGAGGACCATGAAACGCTGATCACCTGGTCCAGTCCTAGCCCAGCATTGCCAAAACGTTTACAAACCTCAGGACAACTTGAGGGGAACTTGGCCTAGGCTGCAAGTCAATGGAATCAGTCAAAGCCCAAGGCATTTGCCAGGTGGCCTGTTCCCCGGCCTCTGTCAGTGGCTCTAAATTAGGCACATCCTCTTTAAACCAGTCATGAAAATGATTGGCCAACGGAGCCAGAGCCCAAAGAGCAGGATGGTGGTGACTGAGGCCAAGGGCATACAAGAAGTTCGGCTTTCCTCTCCTCTGTCATCCTCCATGGGTCTGAGGGCAGAAAGCAAAGTTTATTCTCTGAAAGCAAATGCTCAAGTTCCCGTGACATGGAAAGAAATAGAAAGAATTGCAAATGCCCAGATTTGCAAACGCTGGTGTTATGAAATAGAGACAGGGGCCATCTTCAGGCTAATGATATTATCAAAGTGTTTGTAAAGCCTCGGGCTTAAACATCTCTAGTGCTATAACTAGCTACTGTTTGAAAAAGAACATTAGGTTTACATTTGCATCTTTGAGATAAAGCTTGGATGTCAGCAGTTCAGCCCTCTGGACAGCATAAAATTATAAGAAATGTCGTCTGGGTTATACAAGTGATCCGTGAATCCAGAGTTTGGTCTCTGATGATGGTTTGTGGCTCAGGTGCTGTGTGACCTCACCCTCCAAAGTTTAGGGGAGAGAGGCCTCTGGTATCATCGGTAAGTTTGCACCCTTCTCAAAGCCGCTCATGTTCTCAGCTTCGTAGCCTTCCATACGCTATCTGCATGCTGTATAAAACAGCATTCTCTCATGTGTATACTTGAACACTTGCTAGTTTCAAGGAGGTTCATTAATTCTCTGATTACTAACGTTGGTGAACGAGTTCTGTGATCACCTCGTTTGATGAGATAGGTTTTAATCCCACCCGGGCTCAGACTCTGGGAGCCACATGCAAGATGGATTGACACATGTCAAAACTGAAAGCAGGAGCCTAGAGAGGAGAGCCCAGAAAGGGCCCAGGGAAGCATGGAGGGGAGTTGAACCAGGGGGAGAAGCACGAGCTTGGGAGGAGAGGGGGTGGATGCGAGCTAAGTCACAGCCCTAAGTCATTGCAATCCATCTTTTTTTTTTTTAAATGATGTCCTTGAAACATGTATTTATTTATTTATTTTAAAAATTTTATTGGAGTATAATTGACTTACAAGGTCATGTTAGTTTCAGGTATACAGCAAAACAAAGCAGTTATCCACTTCTTTCTTTTAAAAATCTTATTGGAGTATAGTTGACTTATAAAGTTGGGTTAGTTTCAGGTGTATAGCAAAGTAAATCATTTATATATACACGGTATTGATTGCTCTGTGCCATACAGCCTGTCCTGGTTACCTGTCTAGTTTATATACAGTAGTGTGTGTATCTCAGTCCTAACCTCCTAATTCATCCCTCTTCCCCAAAGAAGACAGACAGATGGCCAAAAAAGCCCATGAAAAGATGTTCAACGTTGCAATCCATCTAATAATCTCAAAGCAGAGGCAAAGCCTTCTGAGACCCTGTAGAACTATTTAGAGACTCTTAGCAGAAAGAATGAGGTTGAGAAAGAAGTAAGGAGAGGAAGCAATGGAATCTGAGGCAGAAAGCCTGCGAGGGAACAATCTAGAACTGGGTAGAGTCATTTGAAAGGATGTGGCAGAAGGGCACAGAAAATGAAAGGGGTTCCTTTTAAAATATTTCAAAGATTTTAAGCTGAATGAAGACATAACAAAAAAAGGGACATATGAAATCTAGACAACAAGGCATGAATTAGTGGGGAGAGTAGAGGGTCGAGGCTGGATCAATTTTGAAAAATAAGCATTAGATGCCACAGTCGGGCACTGGCAGGGTCCCTAAGAATTAGGGACTCAAAGACCACCTGACAGATGCATGGAGGTGTGACCCACACGAGTACCAGAAAGGAACAGAAGAAGCAAAAAAAAGCGACTGATGACTTTAAAATTAGAAAAACTAAATTTGGGCTTATTATGCCCAAGAGGAATATAGCCTGATGCACAATTTATGCAAATTGATAAAGCTGATTACACAAATTAGCCAAGGCTTTGGCTTGTTTTTTCTCTGGTCAATAAATCCCCCCCCTTCTCTTTTTTTTTTCCTCCCCTCAAATTCAGTCTGTCACGATTGGCGTTTACAACAAACTCTCTGGATAGTTGTGGCGGCTGATTACTTGAAAACACTAAGCAGTTTCTTGTGCAGGCTCTAGGCCTGAACTTGTAGGGCCCAGAAGGAGTGGGACAAATTGCAGTAGTTGGTTGTTTTATGACAGTGGCCTGGTTTATTTAATACAGCGCAAAACCATCCCCAAGGAGATTCTCCATTCCAATAACCCTCACCTAAGTCCCAGCCACGCTTCACTGGACAGAATGAGACACATTACTTGTGAGACATTGTCAGTTTGCATCTCAGCCAATCCTCACGACCACCTTAGGGAGCGGAATCTCTGAGCAGCCCTCCAACGTGGAGAAACTGAGCGCTGGGGATAAGTAAGCTTCCCAAGGTCACAGAATCAGCAGGCGGTGGAACCAGGCTTCAATCCAGGCCCCTGCTCCTCTATCATATACAGTTTATCACCTAGAATCAGTCCCCTGGGCTGAGAAGTAGGGCCCATAAAGCTGCATTTTCTGGTTCGAGGGTTCATCCTTGTGTGCAAGGTTTTGGGGAGTAAAAAGACACTGCAGGTGGGCAGGAAGGCTCCCTGGGAGGCTTCTGGCAGGGCTAGTGTGGTGTGGTGCGTGCAGTAGGGAGCCTGGGTTTCAGGGATTACGCTGCTTGCTAGCTGTATCAACCTACACCTAGTTACCTAGTTACTATTCCTAAACCTTGATTTTTCTCTCTATACGATGACGACACTATTATAGCACCTTTCTTGTAAACTGCTGTAAAGATCAAATGAAAAAAATTAAAGCACACAAAACACAGTGCCTGGCCCAAAGAAGTGCCCGTAAACCATTAGGACATTCTTAGTGACAGACAGAGCCTATTAATTATTTAACAAAACACTCTGTGGCACTGACAAAGCAGCAGCTATATTTCATACATTACTCACTGACTCCTTGTAACTAGTCAGCGTGGCAAGTGTCAGCTCCAGCCCCATTCTCCAGCAGGGGAAACTGAGATTGGCACCAGGGAACTGGAGATGAGCCTGGGGGCTCCCACTGCCTCAGATCACACTGGGGTGGCTGTGCGCCAGCCCTCCAGTCCCCCACACAGCCTCCGTCTTCCCTGCTTGGCTAAGTTTCCACATGAAGTTAAGCAATTCCTGGAAGCCAAGCTATCCTGCAGAGAAGTACAGCTGAACACAAATAAAAAAGAAGCCATATTGTCAGTGACCATGATTCTAACAGATACACACATTCTAAGAGACTTCAAGAGATAAACATCCTCAATAAGGAGCCCTGATCTCCCAGTGGCTCATTTAATTCAACTTTCTTCTCTCAAAGAGCATTCTCTTTGAAGAGGCATCCCATTTCCTATGAATGAAAAAGAATAACAAGCAAAGGAAATCTTGCCTCCCCCCCCTTAAAGCTCTGTTTTGTTCCTTCATATTGGACGTGCCCACACTATAGCTGTGGGCTTCGATGGCTTAATAGGACCTCTGCACAGTTAAAGGGCAGCTGAAGGACAAAGGAGCTGTCCATCAATAGGTGGCGACTAGTATTGCCACCAAGGTCGAGATGTAATTTCTCCAGTTTGGTGACATGTGACCGATGATGAGGTCACCAGGGAAGGGAGGGCTGTCTAGAGGAAGGAAAAAAAAATCCCTGTTTTAGCAAGAGATTTAAATAAAAATGGGCTTCTTCATTAGCGGATTCTCTTCCCTAAGCATTTTCAAGGCATTTATTTCATCATTTTTAAAAGTCCACCTAGAACACAGAGATCATTTCCTGCATCTCACTGTCACTGTTCTTAGCAGTGGCAATTTGTCCAAAGAGACAACTGGCCACATTTTATACATATTTTCATTTTTAAATTTATTTTAGCATTAATTTCATTGAAGTATAGTTGATTTACAATGTTAATTTCTGCTGTACAGCAAGGTGATTCAGATATATATATATATATATATATATATATTCTTTGTAATATTCTTTTCCATTATGGTTTATCACAGGATATTGAAGAGTTCCTTGTGCTATACAGCAGGACCTTGTTGTTTATCCATTCTATGTATAATAATTTGCATCTGCTGACCCCAAACTCCCTGTCCTTCCCTCCCCCAGCCCCCTCCCCTTTGGCAACCACAAGTCTGTTCTCTGTGAGAGATATATTTTTAAATGATAGGAAATATGAGGAGGTGTAATACCGCCTGTGTGAAATAAAAAAATGAATCACTGGAAATCTCTGTCCTAAGCGAAGTAGACAAGGTTCTCAAAGAGTGAGAAAATGGAAAGACTCGATAAGAATTTACCTCCATGAAAAGAGAGAAGAGCTGAAATAAGAGGAAGGAGAAGCAAGCTACTGTGGTATACAATTATAGCTTTGGCGAGAAAGGGAGACACAAGAATTGAATATGAATATTATCAGGACAATGGCTTTTCCTTCCTTTTAAGGATTGTGTAGGAATAATATGGAACCCAGTGACCGTGCTTGGAGTAACTTTGAGATCTCAAAGAGCTCGTGGGGAAGGCAACCCAGAGGCTGAAGACTCTTAGGTCCTTGATTACTAAGAATCTAGGAATTACTGGAAAAATCAGCTGGCAGTACAGAGGGACTTACTTTTGCTCTGGTAGATATAGGAAAGGACATGATTTCTAAGTGTTACCAAGGGAACAGGTTCACAAAGGTGAAAATCTTTTCCCACACTCTCTTGCTAAGTTTCCTAGCCTTCCTTCCCATACAAACAAATAGGCCAAATTTAAAATTCTATGATAAACTAGAAGTTTGGGATGAACAAATACACACTAGTATAAATTAAATAAGGTCCTACTGTACAGCACAGGGAACTCTACTCAATATCTTGTAACAATCTATAAGGGAAAAGATTCTGAAAAGGAATGTGTGTGTGTGTGTGTGTGTGTGTGTGTGTACATATAACTGAATTACTTTGCTGTACACTTGAAACTAACACAACATTGTAAATTAACTATACTTCAATAAAAGTATGTAAATAAATAAAGTAAAATCCTGTGAAAGAGTCTGCCCCACCAAGCTTTAGGGAAAGATGGTAGGCCAAGCAGTTCTGAAGATTATTTCAAGATTTCTACTGGATTTTCCAAGATGGACCATCTGAAACAAATTGCCAGGGTCTCTGAATTTTCTCTCCCCCTAATTGCAACCATTCAGCCCAGACGCCGTTCTCAGTAAAGTTGACAGTGACCTCCATGAATCTAATAGACCATTTCCCTCCTCATGCCCCTAGGGCCCTCAGTGATAGTCAGTATGGACAATGGAAGCGCTCACTTCCTCTGGATTCCATGACACCACGTTCTGCTGACTTTCCTCCAAACTATCTAGACCCTCCTTATTAGTATCCTCTAATCTTCTTCTATTCAATTTTGAATTTCAGAGTTTCTCAAGGCTTATTCCTGGAGGTGCTTACCATCTTACTGCACTTCTCTTCCTGGGGGGAATCCAGTGATGTTCATGGCTCCAATTATTCTCTACATACCTATGACTCACTAACTTATATTTCTAGCCCAGATGTCTTCCAGCCTCCACTGAGATGTCTCCAAAGCATTAACCCTAAGCATGGCCAGAGCCAAACTCAGGGTCTGTCTCCTCATCCTTGACCTCCT
>PVHT021183699.1:5637236-5664736 GCA_004024745.2 Catagonus wagneri | reverse complement strand
GCGGATATCTTGACATGCCTAAAAAGCATAGGAGGTAGTTCGATTTGCAAGAAGGGATAGCAGTAAAAGCAGGGAAAAGCTCTGAGCCTCAACCCCTTGGAATGTCAATCACTCATCACTCTCCCATAATCCACGGCGCCAGACGAAGTACGTGAAACCTGTGAAGCTATGCTGCTCTTTGGGGGTGGGGGGGGGAAATCTTATTGCAGAAAAAGGAAGGAAAGAAGGCGAGGGAAGGAAAGAGGGTGGGGAGAAATGGAAAAACAATACAGCACACCTAAGTGCCTCTCAAAATGTGAAAGATTCCTGTTTAATTTTAAGTGTTTTGTGCTATCAGTTGCTGCTTGAGTTAAATGAAAAGCAGTTTGGGTGGTAAACTGAGCCCTTAAATATAAGAAATCTTTTCCATTTTTTTTTCTCAGCCCCCATCCGAAATGACAGCACCCCCCAGGGCACTGGTGATGATGAGGTGGAGCTGGGTGTGGATTTCCACAGACCCATCGTCCTCAGTAGCTGTCAGCACAGCACCCTGAATCATAGTTTCCTTCTGTGTGGACAGGAGCCATCAAATTCTCTTGTGATGCCAGGAAAGGAGGTTTGACATTGCCTGAAAGATCCATGTGCTCTTAACATAGTGAATTGGATCCTGCACTATTTCTTGCTTAACATTTTTTTAAAGTACATTAAAATCAACTCCTTTTGCAAAATTGCATTCTTCCCTTTGATGCTGACTTTTCTACTAAAAAAAAAAATCCTGCCAACTTTTCATTCCCCTAGGTAATGGAAGAGGGCCACAGTAGGTAAGTTAAGTCTATAAATAACCTTCTATTTGATAGTTTGAGCAAAAACTATGACCAAAATATTTTTTTAAAAAAAATAAAAAAGAGAAAGGATAGTAGACTGATTTGTGGGTCTCCCTGAAAGGCCAACAGGACAAAAATGTTAAAAAGCCAACAAGGAAATTGTTAGACAAGCTTTCTAGAAGGTCACTTCACTTCTCTTATGGGTTCTGGAGAAAGTGACCATCAACAGAAATGCTCTGGAAATTATCTTTGACTTGTCAAATACACTGTAGCAAAGCTGTGCGTCAAGTGTTACTGAAGCAGAATTAATTCCATTTGAGAGTTGGAGGAGGAGGTACAGGGCAGAGAACGGGTATACCAAATGGTATACAGAAGAGTCACACTGTGTCTTCTTAAAGAACCTGGATTCAGCGGCGAAGCAAAATGAACACACGTGAGTCGATAGGCATGGTCCAACAGTCCGAAATGGGGCCGTCATTCTAGACTCTTCTCTCTCCCTCCCCACAGTTTTACTCTCACTAATTTTGCCATTTCTACCACCTTAATATCTCTTGAACCTACTCACTCCTCTCTCTTTTTGCTGCCATAGTATTAGTCGAGGCCCTGTTGCCACTGACCTGGTGGTCAGGTTGGTCCAGGTCACAGAGTGATAATGAACAACCCCAAATCTCAGTGGCTTACACCAGGAAAGTTTCCTATCATGTAGCATCATGGGGAGCCCTGCTCACCATGGTAATCCAGGCACACGGGCTTAGGGAGGCATCAAATGATAAAATGAGTCATGTGCTAGATCGTTAAGTTTCCATCCAGAAATGACACATGACACCTCAGCTAACATTTCATTAGCTAAAGCATGTCATGTAGCCACACCCAACCTCTTAGGGAGCCCAAAAGTGCAATCATAGCATACACCCAGAAGAAATCAAGCTGGAAATATTTGATGCAAAGAACCAGTTGACCACCACATTCAGTTTACAGAATCACTCCTTAACTCGTCTTCTTGCTTCCTGCCTCGGCTCTTCCAATTCATCTTCTCCGCTGACCTTTCTTAAATTCAAATATGTTTATCTGAGATATTGCCACCCTGATGAAAGCACAAATATCACCTGAAATTAAGCTATACTTGTTTGGTTGTTGAACAAGCCCATTTAAGTCTGGCCCTGATCTCTTATATTTTCTTCCTCCTCTCCTACCATCATTGAAGCAATCTCCATCTGTATGCAAATACAGCCATAGAGAAGCTCCAAGGTGAAACGCCCTCTGTTACCTCAGCACTTTTGCACGTACTGTTTTTTCTCTCTATGCCTAAAATGACCACCCACCTACTATACCCTCTTCTTCATCCACTGAGAGTCATCACAGTCTGTGAAGACACTTCGCTGACAGCACCAGGTGGACTTAAATGTTCTTTCTCTGCTCTCCTGGTGCCATTTATATACCTCTCCAAGTGCACCAATAATGTGAAAGTTTCTCTTTGTTTGAGTTTCTCAGCTAATAGATTTTTTGAGACCCAAGGAGGAAATGGGCTGTGTTATTTATGAGACGGTCTGACATAATAGATTATTAGAAAATGTTTATTGGGTAAGTGAAGTAAAACGCACACACACACACACACACACACACACACACACACACACACACAAACACACAAACACACAAAATCAGGTTCCAAGCTCTACACAGATTCTAAGGTCTATGGGAGTACTGAGTAAATGAAACACTAGTTTCCATCAAAAAATATATTAATTTTCTCTAATTTGCACATATATGTTACAGTGCTGATATGTGGAGAATAATTAATGTGCTTTTCTCCCTTGTCTTCTCAAGTGCAGGTCCTTCACCTTAGTTGACTTAGGGCATTTATCTTCCTAGGGAGAAAATTAGGACTACTAAACATGGAATAGAAAGAGAAAATAAGGTAATTTTCAGCTTCTGACATTCAAATATAAAATTTTAGAGCAAGAAAATCATCTTGCAAGCTAGGCAGGCTTGTATTAAGAAAAAAATTGTCTACATTTAGCATATTGAAAGCCAGACTTGATGGGCTGGAGGGAAGTTCAAACAGGAAAAAGGAGGTAGAAAACCTGTCCCTTTCTGACTCCTGGGATAGTGGGTAGGCACAGAGAAAGGAGAATCAGGAGAATCAGATAAGCAGATTCTGCCTAACCGAGTCTTCGCAGCTTGGCCAGGGCAGCGAGAGAACTGAGGGTAGTACTAAAGGTGAAAAAAGCTCTTCTTTTGATGCCCCTCCCGCAACCCAACAGTCTCATTATTATTCTGACAGTAGGCCACTTGTACAGTGTCATCACTCATCGGGAACGCAAACACATCAAAGCAAATCTGCTACCTAAGCGTGGTAACAAAGTAGGAGGATTTGACATTTATCTTTCCCAGACCTGGGCAGTATGCACCAGCCCCAGAAGTGGCAACAGTGTTTTCTTAAGGAGGTCATGGAAACTGGTGAAGTTACAGCAGTATGGGCTGTGTGGTGGACCCCCAAGGGCAGCTACCCTGCCAGAGGTCAGAGGGGTCAAAAGTGAGCCTTGGGGAGACCAAGTCAGGCGTGGCTTACTATCAGGAGCCAAAGAGAAGCCCCATGGGTGCCACAGATACCAAGAGCAGAGGCCAACCCACAGGACACCCAGTGGTCTGTGAAAACAAGACACAGTCTCAGACAGACATCAATAAACTACAGACCCGCCACGCCCAAGGAGCTGCCTGGGGCATCAAGCCTCTCCCCCTGAATGTTGAGAGGTATGTAAATCCCACACCCCTCCCTCCACTCAGCTGGACATAGGCAGAAGAACACTGGAAAAATTTGCAAATAGGGACATTTTTAGAGAGTCTGATAAAAGACATTGCATCAGTCTAAGCTTTAAGGTAAACCAGATATTTAAGGAATATGCCCCCACTTTCCACTAAGTGCAACAACGTGAAGGACTCAATTATTACAATGAAGGCATAAGGTAAAGCTTCTTTGCTGTAGATCTAGAATCTTTGTGAACACTGGTCAGGATGTTCCTCCCACCTTAGTTCATAAAGGTTTGGATTACATCTCTCTTTAACATACCATTTGGACCTAGATGATTTATAGGGGGAAAGATAAATTTCAAATATGTCTCAGTCACGTGCTTTTATTTCTGATAGTCTACACAATATTGGAGCCTGGATATATTGATTGTGAAATTCATTTAGCTCAGGGAATTGTCCTGACAGAAAGTGGCAGCTAGTTTTTACTACCTGTAGTAGAGACAGCAGGTGCTCACTCAAGTCTGGTTCTCTTCTCTCCGGCACACGGGAAGATAATATTGCCCCACCCCTTTATCGTACTGAAAGGACCGTGTAACTATCGGTGCCAGTGGGTTGTGGAAGATGTGGTGCGGTCACTTCTGAGCAAAAGAGACAGGCATGACCTTCCAAGTGTCCCTTCCTCTACCTCAGCTATTGAAGATGCATATGCAGGATGGTGGGTCTATAAGTTCTGTACGGAAGAGAAGCCGCAGCCCTCCTGTGTGGGACTTATGACTTAAACGAGGAGTGAACTTTTGTTGTTCAAAAGGGTGAACTTGGAAAATTGGAGGGGAGGTTTTTTCCCACAAAATAACCTAAACTATCCTGGCTAATATACTACACACACACACACACACACACACACACACACACACACACATGTTGAAATACATATTCAACATTTTTCTATCTCTGTTTCTCAGACTTAAAAATAAGAATAAGATCCAGTGTTTAATAAAGAAAACAATTGAGTTTGAGGATACTTTAAGCCACTTTAAAGTACAATACGACTAAAAGAAGCTTCCAGATACTCACAATAAAGAAAGGGCAACCTGCTGTCCCTGATGCCTTGGTCACTGAAACTCAGCTATCTACCACTACAACCAAAGCTCTCTAGATGGCCAATGCCTCTTTGCTTTTCTAAGCTTCACCTGCCTCACCCAGACATTAAATGTGAACTGAAAATCATTGTTGTATGAAAATATTCAACCTAGTTCACCTGGCAAGGTGAGATTCCAGATACTGATGTGTCACTAAGACTTAATACCAGATTAATGTAGAGCAAACTATACCGTGATGGCCTGGCATATTCCAAAATTTTTTCCTGAGCAAACACTTTCCTTTAGCTAGCTCTGCATACTCTGTATAAAAGTATTAAATATCCTCTCAAAGGCACAAGAATATTCTTGCGTGAATTTAAAAGCATGGAACAATCTTTAGATATGCTTCTAATTGGGGAAATGAATAAAGAAAACACCCTTTCAAGAGCAATTCATGGAATTAGCAATTCCTAAAAGGCAACAGCATGTTGGGTGCTGCACCCATGGCGTAATTCCAATAATGTGGGCCATTTTGTGGCGCCAGGCTTGGACTCTTTTGTAGAAGAGACGTCATCATTATGATCCATTAATAGACAGCTCACTCCATAAATATGCACATAAATTCAAAATCTCAGTGGTGATATTCTTATTCTAATGGAAATACTGTACATCTTAAATCAGTGGAGGTACTGCATTTAATTTGGAAGTCAAGTTTCTGTGACAACGTAGGACTGCCTTGAAGAATCCCATTTATACAGTGGCTCCTTCATCTCTGATAATGGACCTTATTTTTGTGGCTACCTGAAAGCTGATTATGTTTAGGGCCTTTGAAATCATTAATAGTCAATCACTTTGTTTTGGGTGGATCTTGGAGAGGGCATCTTAGAATGGATAGTCATCCATCTATCTACTCATTCATTCTTTGACTCATTCAACAAATATTTATTGTGTGTCTCCTATGTGCCAAAAGCTATACTAAGCCCTGGAGATTTAACAGCAAGCAAAATGGACAAAAATTCTTGTACTATGACACTTACATTAAAGGTGGGACTGAGGGTCAGAAAGTCAGAGTCAAAGACTGGGTCTGTCACTAACCAACAGGATCTCAGTTTCCTCATTGATGAAACCATGAAGCTGAAGGAAGTTCTCAACCGAAGGCACCATTCTAGAGGGTGTCTGGAAATTCGTTGAGAGGCTTTTGTTGTAATAACAACTGGGGGATGCTTTTAGAATTTTGTATCAAAGGCCAGCAATACTAAATATCTCTAACACAGATACATCTCAATATGAAATTCTATCCTACCCAAAATGCAAATGAAATTCCCTTTGAAAAGCTCTTGATGTTTTCCAAAGTTCCTTCCATTTCTAACAGCATATAAATTTGAAGAATTGGCTTCTATCTCTTCTTAAAAAAAAAATTAGGTGCTTGCTGTCTCGGAGGATACATCAAAGGAAGAGGATTCCTGATAATTCTTCATTTCTCTTGGATCTTCTAACTGAAAGTATAAACCTAGAGTCTTGTGAAAATGCACACACAAGCCAAAAACACATTTTCTCAATCCAAGAACAGATTTCCATCAGAAAGGTGTCTGGATTTTTTTTCTCCTAAAAAGAAAATATAGTAAGAGTCTCTTACAACCTTGAGACAACTGTGAGCATCCTCTGTTAAAAGACATGCCCTTCCCACACCACAGACACAGGAGCATAAATTAACCTGGAATCTTAAGTCCATCCTGAGCAGAATTCTGTGGCTTAATTTACCAAATTGATCTTAGAACCACTCTCTAGCTCTTCCTGAACCACAGTAGATAATGTCAGTGTTTTCTTAGCCTTAATCTATTTATGGTGCCTAATATCTATAAATGAGTTCTATGTTGACCTAACGTGTTTTCCCCCCTGAAGCTGTCCTTCTTTGGAGATTTTGTTCACTTGCTTAGGGGAAAAAAAAAAATATATATATATATATATAATGACATCGATGGAGCAGGAGGGCTGCAAATTTACACTTCCTAATGAATTCCCAGGTAATGATGATGCTGCAGTTGCTGGTGTGGAACAACACTTTGAGAACCACAAGTTGAGACAGTTTCTTTTAAGGACTTTCCAGGCAAAAAAAAAAAAAAAAAAAAAAGCCAAGGGTATTCTGTAGCAGTAAACTGCAGGAACTGATTCAGAGTATGACCTTGTTTTGCTGCCTAAATTTGGTACCAGGTTTTGTCAAATATTGAAACTCACAGTTCTCACTCAGGGTGGCTGATGGCCACTGACTACTAACACAACAAGAAAAAAAAAATCTCATCAGTGGTGTCTGTATGCAGTCCAATGGAGGAGTAAGTTTTAGGGGTAACATTGAGAATTTCCTAGATTTCACACCCTTTTAAAATAGCTCTCACTATCTGTTCCTTAACTCAATCTGGAGGATTGAATTTAAACTTGGCACAGTGGAATCTGCCCATGAAAGCACAGCTAATAATTAAAACCAACATTCCCCACAAATCGATCTGATTCTAGCTGAATTTGGCAGTGGTGGGGTTTTAACAAAGTCATATTGCCCTTCAGGATATCCTGGGCCAGATGCCATTGACCTTGGGCAATCTGAACTTCCTAAAGTCAGGATGTTCTGGGCACAGATTCAGAAGACTTGGTATAAGGTCTTAGGTAGAGCCTTGGACACTTTCTGCCAGTAATAATGAATCAGTGATCTGAACTCCCTGAAGATTCTTTATCTGCAGAATGGGATAAAGAAAACCTGCTCCAAGACTGATTGTGAAGACTTAATAAATTGCTTACATTTAAAGAACTTTATATACAAGGATGCTCTTAATAGTAAGTCCTGTATAATGATGAGTCATAGGAAATAGTCATGTTTTGTTTATACCTGAAACATCATGCAGCATCTTAAATAGGTTAGAATTTTATGACTTAAATTTATGGACAGGGATCCACAAAATACAAGATGAGTTGTTAAAAATGTAGGCTATAACTATACCTATGGCCTTAACAGGACATTCCATCTTATTGAAGATCCAAGTGACTTTCAGGTTTATGGGCATTCATATTAGTTCCTCTCATATTTTTAATACACATATACATATCCTGCAGTGTTTCTAAAAATCCCCAGAATGGAGGAAGCTGTCACCCAGCAGTATCACATCTAAAGTAAGTGCACGTGCTTGACCTACAGTAACTGAGAAATGTATTTATGCTTTACATTGTATAGTTTTCAACTTTGAAAAAGAAGAACAAGTTTGAAGGACCCACAGTTTGTGATCTTAAGACTTACTATAAAGCTACAGTAATCAAAACAGTATGGTATTAAACACAGAATAGACATATAGATCAATGGAACAAATCAGAAAGCACAGAAATTATATATATTGATTAATTTTCAAGAAAAGCAAAAGGGTGATTTAATTGAGAAAAGACAATATTTCAACAATTGGTGCTAACCAACTGGACCATATGGAAAACAAATCAGAACGATATAAAAACTAAATCTGTACTTTGCATTGTATATAAAAATCAACTTAAAATGGCTCACAGATCCCAGTTAAAACTGTAAAACCTCTAGAAGATAATACATGAGTAAATATTTTTATTTCATAAAGCAAAGATTTCTTAGATATACACCAAAAATGTGATCCAAAAATAGAGAAAAAAATTGACTTTATCAAAGTCAATTGATAAACTGACCTTTCTCAAGTTAAGAAATTCTGTTCTTTTAAAGATACTGTTGAAGGAATTAAAATATAAGCTATAGAGTTGGAGAAAATATTTGCAAATTGCATATCTGCTCAAGGATTTGTATTCAGGACACAAATATATTTTTTAAATTCTTCAAACTTAATGAGAGAACAACAACCTATTTTTTTTTCAATGGACAATACATTTGAACAGAAACTTCAACAAAAAATATACAAATGACAAACACATGAAAACATGTTTAAAATCATTATTCACTGGAGAAATACAAGTTAAAAATCAGAGTGAGAAATCACTGTATACTTACTAGAAAGGTTAAAAATTTTTTAAAAATCTGACAATATCAAGTGTTGACAAGGATGTGGAACTGCTGGAACTTTCATTAATGGTGAGAATGCAAAATAGTACAGACACTTGGAAAGGCATTTGGCCATTTCTTATAAACATACAGTTACCATATAATCCAGAAATAGTAGTCTTAAGCATTTACTCAAGTGAAGTGAGAATTTATGTCCCACAAAAATCTGTTCTTAAATGTTCAGAGCAACTTGTTTATAATTGCTCAAAACTGGAAACAAACCCAAATGTTTCTCAACTGTGTAGTGGATAAAAGGTGTAACACATCTATGCAATGGAATACTATTTAACAACAAGGAATAAACTACTGATATCCATACCACATGTATGGATCTTAAATACATTAAGGTGAATGATAGTAGTCAGACCCAAAAGTCTATAGACTACATTATTCCATTTATATGACACTCTTGAAAACAGTAGAGACGGAAAATAGATCAGTGACTACCAAGGGATGTGCGTGGAGGACAGGCTGTCTGCAAAAAGGCCACACGTGGGGAATTCTTTTAGAATGATAAAAATATTCTGTACTTTTATTATGAAGATCATTATAGAACTGTGTGTTTTTGTCAAATCTTGCAGAACTATATACACTAAAAAGTTCATTTTATTGTCTGTAAACTATACTTCATTTAAAAGATGAAGAAAGACGATACTATCATTCCATTTACATGTGTAAGATCACGTTATTAGTGAACATGTCTTGAAAGCATACATTTTCTTTTTCACCCTCTTCTAGGACAATAATACAGGCTGCTGTGGGCACGGGCATTGCACCAGATGGAGAATTTGTGTTTCAGTATTAACTCTATGTACTCCTGCTTTCTTGTGATGGCTCTTTGTAAACCATACACTTCTACAATAAATTAGGAGATGTGAATTAATTATCAACCATCACCCATCCAGCCCAGAGCCTGATGTAAGAACCCGGCTATGTGATGTAACAAGCAGACAAACTCAGAAAGCACAGTCAGACCCTGCCTTGGAGCTGGGCTGAGACCACAGCTGCTGAATGCTTAGAATTATGGAAAAACAGTAATTAGGTACCCCACCCAGGAAGATGCCCCTGGTGAGAAAGCTTTGAATGACATGTATTCCTTTTAAAGCTATTTCAGTGCTGAGAAATAGGGAAGGGAAGGAAATAATAATATTAGTAATCATTGGCATTTATTGAGCACTTATATTCCTGTGCTTTACACACATTATCGTATTTACTCCTCAGGGTTAAACGGTGAGATGCTTGTGAGTATCATTTCCTCCTCATAAATGAGGAAAGCAAGCCATAGAGAAGTTAAATAAGTGTCCCCAAGTCCCACACCCAGTATATGGTGGAGCCAGTATTCTGGACCGGGCTCTTGAAGCCAGTCCTCTTAACCGAAGGAGGAAAAATAAGAAAGTCACTTTTGTCTTTTCATTTCGTAAATAATTTGTTAAAGTATTCTTGGAGGTGCCTGAAAAGCCAGTGCAGCCAACTCTAATGGCTCCCAACCCTTATTATTAATGTCATAGAGATGCGTAAGTATAATTTAATTGAAAATCACTCCCTTGCCCTCATTCCCTGTGTTGCTGTTCATCTCCCCCCATGCACCAGCCAAATGGTGTATCAGGCTGTGGAGCTAACACTTACATAATAACTTAAGATCTCACAAGCCCTCTATTTATCAGGCAATGATGTTACCAAAAATAACTGCAGGCATCATTTAAAGAGGGGGGGAAGCAAGAGGTGGGGGAGGTTCTGTCAACGTGTTTGGAAAAGTACAATATAGAGCTGGTTGGTGGAGAGCCCTTAACTTTTTGATGTCACATCTCTGGGACGTTTGGAATAAACAAGGGCCCTTGGAGCCATTGTAAAGGAGGCTGCAGAACTTGGATTGAAGCCAAGAGTGAGGTGGTGCAGGATTTCAGTTCTGTGTCATTTATATGTGGCCCTTTGCAGCAGCAGCTATGACAGAGTGATGGAAAGAGAGGTAGGCATCGCAAAGCACAGATGAAAGGGAGCTGCGAGCATCCTTCTGGAGCTCAAAGGGCTTGAAGGGTCCTTCGTTTTCACACAGTTCTGAGGTTCCCAAGGTTGACACGTGTGTCCTCCCAGAACATCCCAGAAGGCCAGCAAGGTGAGCATAAATGCTCAAGGGTGGATGTGCTTGCCCACACACTCCAATAGGATGCATGGCAAAGGGTAGAGCAAATTTTTTAGGAAAACAAGAAACAAAAACAAAAAACGATCAATCCTCCAAGTTTGCAAAATAACCATCCTCGCTGATGAACTAATGAACCACAAGAATATGTCGTGCGTGGCTTTGATGTAGGCAATTCTGTCAAGTTGCAGAGCAGCGGGGCCTGCGGTGTGGCACTGCCTCTTCCAGGTACAGCTTCAATGATTTTTATCTCAGCTTGGAACACAAAGTGTGTGCTGATACTAATACTGATAAAAGCAGAAAGGCTGGCGCCATCTGCCATGGCAACGATCAAGATGGCAGATGCTTTTCATCAGCTTTATCTGAACTTTGCATTAATGGGAATTCAGAGACTGTGGGTGCATTTTCAAAAAAAAAAAAAAGGACATTAAAATGATAGCACTCCTCTGAATAGAACCAATTCATCAAATACCAACCTATTCCCATTGCCTTTATCTCTTGTAAGAAAAATGAGGGGAAAATAATCTTGCTCTGCTTTTGGTTATTGTTTGGTTTTGGTTTTCCTGTGTGGGTGCCACTCCAATTGCCCTAGAGCTTGATCCAGACCGCTCTGACCATGGGAAATTAGATACAGAAGGGACTGTCACCTCTCAGCCGTCCTGCAGCTGCTGCAGCAAATGGGATTTAAATGTGCAGTATCTGAGGGCAGGCAAAATACAAAACAGTGTGTGAATGTTCAGAGCCTATCACAGGTAATAGCAGAGGCATTTTTCAAATTAAAAAAGAAGAAGAGAAAAAGAAAAAAGCAATCATATTCCAATAGGACTGCCCAGAAACGGGATATACATATTTTTTGACATTTACAGTTTATGGCAGGTATACCTCTCTTCCATTCACTAGCTACAGTAGAATAGGACTAGTTGCTAAATCCAGGAAAGGTTCTACTTACTTTCAGTCTGTGAATTTAGTTGCATTGGCTAGGAAAACACACTAGATGTGTAAATATATGGTGGTAATAGCAGGCTGGGTGTAATGCACTGTGCTGCTTCTTGGGTTTTTATGTATTATTTTCCACGGGTGTTTTCTCTGTTTTCTGGCATGTTAATTAAGCCTGTATTTTATCTATATGTCTATAAATGTATTGATTTGAGAAAGTTTACTAAGGCTTTTCCTGTAAGTAGGATAAGGGATTTCAAATATATGAGTAGATATATTTTACATTATTTCTTTCTTATTTCTTATTTATATGCTTTATGTGTATGTAGGTATATGTGTACACGTGAAAGATGGGAATAAAAAAATACAAATGATATAAAGTAGAAATAAATAGGAGTCTCCTTGTGGCACAGTGGGTTAAAGATCTGGCGTTGTCACCGCAGTGGCTTGGGTTGCTGCTGTGATGCTGGTTCAGTCCCTGGCCTTGGAACTTCCATGTGCTGCAAGAATGGCCAAAAAAAGAAAGAAAGAAATATATGTAAATCATGGCAATGTATATGTGTATATACATAAATTCATACACACAATACTAACCATTTATGTGCACATAAAAATCCTCACATACAGTATAGAAATAAAATAAATGGGAGCATGTAGATGAGAAAGCAATGAACATGTGATAGACGTATACAAACATTTAAAATAAAAAATCTTGGCATTTCTGCTGTGGCATAAAGAGATCAGCGGCCTTGCGGGAGCACTGGGATGCAGGTTCAAAGCCTGGCCTGGCACAGCAGGTTAAGGATCTGGCATTGCCACGGCTGTGGCCTAGGTCATGACTGTAGCTCAGATCTGATCTCTGGCCCAGGAACTCCATAGGCCTCGGGGTGGCCAAAGAAAGAAAAAGAAAAAAAATCTTTATCATGGCACAAATGACTACCAGGAATTGAAGAGAGCCATTTGAAAAGATTTTTTTTTCTCCCTGAAAAGAAAAAAAAGAGGAAAATCAAAACCAGAGAAGATAAATGGAAAAAACAAGACCATGGAGAAGCCCTGAGCTTTCTTATGAAACTTGAGCTGGACCACTGACCCTGCGTGGCTTGGGGGCTGGAGGACGCATTGCAGAGAACAGGCAAAGCCTGCCCCATCGGCGAGAGTAAGCCAGCCTCAGCAGCCACACAAAGGGGGCCCTGTAAGAGCCCTGTCTTCTGATCATGGCCAGGTTGATGGCGGGTTTTTCCCCCAACGTGATCACAGGAATATTTTCCCCCTGTAATTTCTCCATACAAGATTCACCCTCAGATGTGTTTCCAATGTTTTATTTATTAAAAAAAAAAAAAAAAAGAATGAAAAAGCAGCCTTGACAAGAGTCTGGCTGTTGGCTGGCACACCCTGGGCTAAATCCTATGCGGCATTAGTGGGTGAGAGTCTGCTTCACGAAAATGAAAGAAACAAGTTTTTGCTGTCATTTTCAGCCTACCTAGTGGGCTACTTTTCCAACAAAAAGAAGGATAGGCTGTATTTTGAGAAACAGACAATTCCATGTCAAACACCTTCATGGTCCATCAAAGTCTCCTGTGATAATATAACTTCCTTTGGGCTGAAAGGTTACCCTCGGTGCCCCCTACACAGTCTCAGTGTGAGGTATTGTTTTAAAGAAAGAAAAAAAAAGGCCAAACTGCATGTTATTCATAAGGAAAAACAAATTTCAGTGAGGTCTTTTAATTACCATAAATGAATAAATAACCACTTAGTCCTAACAATCCAGTTAAGGACTGAGTAGCATGTTTATAGAAGGGACGAAATAGTAAAGTTACGTAAAAGAAAATGCTATTATACACTGGGAACAAAACTCTAGCAAGAGGGCATAAATACAGATTGTACCAGAATAAGATGACTAAGAAAAGGCAGGCTGAAGGGAGGAAAAAAACAGAAGATGCAGAGATAATAGGAAAGTGCCCTAAGCAGCAGAAGGCATCTGGAGAGTAGGGTTTGACACTAGCTGTGTACTCTTGTACAGGTGACTTGCTTCTTCTGACCCCCGAGCTCTCTTTGAAAATCAGGATTGAATTTGAGTCTTTCTTGGACTTTTAAAGTAAGTGGAAAAGTGAATGCAAGGCCCAATGTAAAAGTTCCAACTTTTTGTTTTACCCAGTAAGGACCATACAAGATGGTTATAGTCATAGCCAACATTTCATAAAAGTTAGGAAACTTTCAACTCCTGAATAAGAAGACATAATATCAAAAAAAGAACAGCCCTTTCATTTGAAGAACCTCATTATCCTCATCTCAGGGAAATCTCGTTACATCACCTTTATTGTCTCTTTGAACAATGGACCCGTGAAAACTTGGTCTCAGGCCAATCCCCATCCATTATGTGGGCATCTGAGAAGCACTGAAACTGTGTTCTCGTCTAATGCTAACAACACTTTGATCCTAAATCTTTTTCTTTTTTCTTTTCTTTTTACCACTGCACCTGTGGCATGCAGAAGTTCCTAGGCTAGGGCTGGAATTGGAGCTGCAGTTGCCAGCCTATGCCATAGCCACGGCAATACCAGACCTGAGCCACACCTGGAACCTGCGCTGCAGCTTACAGCAATGCTGGATCCTTAAACCACTGAGCCTGAGCAAGGCCAGGGATGGAACCTGCATCCTGAGGGGCACTAAGCCACAATGGGAACTCCTGATTCTAAATCTTGATGTCCTTTCTAATCTCATACCTCCAAGTGACATATCATTCAATCAGCTTGAGTCCCAGTGCTCTGCTGATGAAAGCCACATTACACCACCACAAGAGACAGCCTTGAGAAGGAAACGAAGAAAAAACTTTTTCATTTGTACAGTAAACATATCTCTAAAAGTATTCCTATAAAATCTGTTTCTTTTCTTTTTTTTTTTTGGTACACCAAGCATAATTTAAAGGCACTGCAGGAATTTTTCTATTCAAATTGATCTTATAGGAAACTTTTATTAAAAAGAAAAATATATCAAGTAGCCAGTAACTTATTAATATGTCTCCTGTGTACATCTGCATTTTTTCATATTGGGATTACTTAGGCAGGGTCTGACTGTATCATAAAAGATACTCTGATAAAGGCCAGTGCAGTACTGTAAATTTATTTACACTCAGGGTCTAATTATATTTCTCATGAGCAGATACCTCTACTATAAGCTTCCCCAAAACAGTAAGTGTTCCAACAGATTGAGAAAGGCAGAGGAGCCAGCTTCGTAACAGCTACGTTAAAATCATAGTTAATATATATTGTGTGTGTTCTGCATCATGTGCTTTATAAATATTGTCTCTTTTAATCCTCAAAAGACTTCTATGAAGTGTATTCTGTTATTATCCCCATTTCACAGATGACAGTATTGAGGCCCAGAGACAATAAACAACTACCTTAAAGTCTAGGCATCTAGGAAGTGGTGGAGCCAGATTGAAAAGCAGAGAATCTGACTCCAGAGGGCCTCTTTTACCCATTCTGCTCTATGTCACACCACCTGGACGGGCGCCTCCCTGTGGAGTAGTGGTGGAATTTCCCCAGAATTGATTTTATGAAGATACCACCACTGTTCCTCGCCTGCCCCGCAAACAGCAGTGAGCAAAGCAATGTGGTCACATTCACTTGCCTTTCCCAGTTTCTGAAACTAGACTAGTGGTTCTCAAACTTCCAGCACCAAAAATCATCTGAGGTGCTTGCTAAAAATGCAAACATCCAGGGAGTTCCTGTTGTGACGAAGTAGAAACAAATCTGACTAATATCAATGAGGATGTGGGTTCGATCCCTGGCCTCGCTCGGTGGGTTAAGGATCTGGTGTTGCCGTGACCTGTGGTGTAGGAAACAGACGCGGCTCAGATCTGGCATTGCTGTGGCTGTGGCTTAAGTCAGGGGCTGTAGCTCTGATTGGACCCCTAGTCTGGGAACTTCCATATGCCGAGTGTGAGGCCCTGAAAACAAACAAGCAAACAGAAAAATTCCAGGCCCTGTTGATTTATTTTGGCTTCCAGGAGTAGAAATGGCATGCAGCAATTCCAGAAGCCAGTAAAGGCTTGTGTTTGATTCTTAGGCTTCCTTTTCCCTCTGGGGTGATGAATGACATTCCAGAATGGTGAAGTCCATGTCAGCAATGCCCATTCCTTAAACCAGACAATTTTTAAAAACACCCCCAGCTGGTCTGAGTGTAGATATTCCTTTGACCTCATTCAGAGACCCCTGAATTAGATGATGCCTAAATTTTCTTCTAGCTTCAGCTCTTTGAATTTATCCTTATAAGTAATGGTTCAACCTTATATTCTCTGTAATTATCACAGTAGTGGGGTTTGCCTACATACAATAGATAGAGTGCTCTGCACACACTGGTGAAGAAGATATAATTAGCTCTCATCTCTCTCCCTCTCTCTCTCTCATTCATTCTTTCATTCATCATGTACCTATTGCTCAACCAATATGTGCCAACTGGTGAACGAAGGGCTGGGGATTCAACAGATGTCATTCTTGCACATATGGACCTGACAGTCTCAGTGAGGATAAGTCAGGGTATGCTGTAGCCACAAAGTAAGCACCAAAACTCAACACAACAAAGATGCCCTTCTCACTTGTGCTCCGTACCCAGGCTAGGGCTCTGCTTGCATCTGGTCATGAGAGGCTCAGGCTGAAGGAGTTTTTCTATCATCTGGAATGTTACTTGTCACCCTAGAAGGGAAGGGAGAGAGAGAGAATCAGTGAAACACAGCTCATGGAATTGCCACAGGCCTTTTCCACTCTCCAGCCATTGGTCAGAAAAAGTCACATGACTCTAAGGGGCTAGGAAATAGAGGGCTATTCGGCCAAAATTATTGGGAATTTCTGCCCTATAATCTAGTCTAGAGGCTTCTAGAGAAGTCTCTCCTAAAGAAGGGAAGTTTACGCTAAGACTTGAAAGTCGTTTTAAGGGAAAGGAAAATGGCAGCATGGGGGAGGGTGCTCAGAGGAAAATGTGCTCTAACCAGAGGGAACTAAACATGTGACGTCTCAGGGGCAAGAGGGCATGATGGCTGTGAAGCGTAGAACGTCTAGATAGAAGTGTTTACGGCAAAGGCTGTAAGGAGGGGGACTAATTTATTCAATGACTGAAAGTCACTGAAAAGTTTTATAATTTGAAAGCCACCTGTTTTAATAATAATTTTAGATAATCAGGTCAAATTTTATTTGTTAGTGACCTCTTAGTTAAAGTTACTACAAATGATATATAATTTAAAAAAGCAGCTTAAAGGGAACCCATTATAAAGTGCTCCTAGAAACAAAATACAATTTCTTTTTCATAATTTCCTAATGCGATGAACTTAGTGATAATACATTAATTACTAAATACAAATCACTAAAACTGTGTGTTTTTCTTTTTTCCCGACTTGGCTGCCCACAAGAATCCCCCAGGAAGCCCTTAAGAATGCCAGTGCCCAGTGAAAGGCAGAATTTCTGGAAGTGGGACCCAGACACTGTAGGTTTAAAAACCCCCAGGAGACTCCACCACGTAGCCAAGTATGAGAAGGACAGCTCTGCAAGCTTTCAGCAACAGTGACTTTCAGGGGAACCACCTAGAGGAGTAACCTGGGGAGTCTTTGGAACTACACCTCCCCCAGACCCTCTTAACCCTCTCTTTGAGCAGGAGGTACCCACTAGGAATCAGCACAGTGGGGAGTGGAGGGCACTGTTTTTCATGGGCCCCCGTTACAGGTCTTAGACGTGCTGGTGGTGGAAACGGCTGAAAAGAGCTGCTCTAGAGTGCAGAAACTTCTGTGGGGACAGGGATGTTCTACTAACCTACGTTGTCCTGTAGGCTCACCACCAGCCATCTGTGACAATTGGAGTACTTCTTATGTGATGCAGGAACTGGATTTTTTTTTTCTTTTTTAAATTGAAGTATAGTTGACTTACCATTTTGTGTTCGTTTTTCTGTGTTAGGTTCAGATGTACAGCAAAGTGATTCAATAGATACATTCTTTTTCATACTCTTTTCCACTATGGTTTATTACAAGATATCAAACAGAGTTCCCTGTGGTCTACAGAAGGACTTTGTGGTTTATCCACTCTATATATTAATAGTTTGTATCTGCTAATCCCAAACTCCCAGTCCATCCCACTCCCTCGGTCCCCTCCCTCTTGGCAACCACAGGTCTGTTCTCTATGTCTGGGAGTCTGTAGTTTGTATCTGCTAACCCTAGACTCCTAATCTGTTTCCCCCCGCCCCTGTCACTTTCCCCTTTGGTAACCATAATTTGTTTTCTATGTCTGTGAGTCTGTTTCTGTTTTGTAAATAAGTTTATTCGCATCATTTTTTAGACTTAACGTATTAAAGTTATATGGTATTTGCCTTTCTCTGCTTGCTTTATTTCACTTAGCATGATAATCTCTAGGTCCACCTATGTTGCTGCAGATGGCATCATTTCATTCTTTTTATGTCTCTTATTCCATTGTGTACATATACCACATCTTCCTTATCCATTCATCTGTCAATGGACATTTACGTTGCTTCCATGTCTTATTATAAATAATGCTGCTATGAATATTGAGCTGTATGTATCTTTTTGAATTAGGCTTTTCATCTTTGGGGGATATATGCACAGGAGTGGGAATTGTAGGTCACCTTGTAACTCTATTTTTAGTATTTTAATGAAAATTTATACCATTTTCCATAGTGGCTGCACCAATTTACCTCCCCACCAACAGTGTAGGAGGGTTTCCTTTTTCTCCACACCCTCTCCAGCATTTATTATTGGCTTTTTGATAATGGCCATTCTGACCAGTATGAGATGATACTTCATTGCAATTTTGATTTACATTTCTCTAGTAATCATCACTGTTGAGCATCTTTTCAAATGCCTGTTGGCCATCTGTATGTCTTCTTTGAAGAAATGTCTTTTTAAGTTTTCTGCCCATTTTTTGATTGGGTTGTTGGTTTTTTTATATTCAGTTGTATGAGTTACTTGTATATTTTGGAAGTTAAGCCCTTGTTGGTCAGGAACTGGATTTTAAAATTGTGTTTCATTTTAATTAATTTAAGTTAAAATGGAAACAAATGTGCCCAGTAGTTAGTATATTATATAGCACAGATCTAGAGCCTTACCTTAAAACGGTTGTCCTAATTACATCTCTCAAGTACTATGTACACACGTATATGTTGCTTATGAATATTATATATTGGATCCATCATTTTTCTATTAAAAAATATCATCTTTTAATCAAGGTATACAAGCAGATTTGTTTCATTAAACTCTCTTCTTAATATGAACCAACAATTACATCCCAGTTGACAGTCACAGGCTATTGGGCTACATGGAAGGGTAAAGTTTTGTGGAATCTAGGGTCGTAAACCCAAATATCTAAGGGAACCGTGCAGATAAAATAAATGTGTAAAGCATATCATTTCATGTTAAATCCATAGAAATTGTGTCTCTTTTCACAAAGAAACACTCTCTCCACCATTTTTATTTTTTAGATGATTCCAAAGTCCATTTTTTCTTTTTTCTTTTCTTTTTTTTAAATAAATTTTATTAGAGTATAACTGACTTAGAAAGTTGTGTTAGTTTCAGGTGTACAGGAGAGCAAATCAATTATAGACATATCCATTCCTTTGCAAATTCTGTTCTCATCTAGGTTATTACACAGTACTGACTGGATTACCCTGTGCTCTACAATAGGTCCCTGTCACCTATCAGTTTTTATATATAGTAGTGTGCACATGTCAATCTCAAACCCCCTAATTAATCCTTCCCACCACACCTTTTCCCTTTGGTAACCATAAATTTGGTTTCAAAATCTTTGAGCCAGTTTGTTTTGTAAATTCTTTTGCATCATTTTTGTTGGATTCCACGTATTAATGATCTCATGTGATATTTGTCTTTCTCTGTCTGACTTACTTCACTTAGTATGATAATTCTATGTCCATCCATGCTGTTGAAAATGGCATTATTTCATTCTTTTTTATGATGAGTAATATCCCATTGTATATATGTACCACATCTTCTTTATCGATTTCTCTGTCGATGGACATTTAAATTGCTTCCATGTCTTGGCTGTTGTAAACAGTGCTGCAATGAACATTGGGGTGCATGTATATTTTCAAATTAGAGTTTTGTCTGGATATATGCCCAGTAGTGGGTTTGCTGGGTCATATGCTAGTTCTATATTTACTTTTTTAAGGAGCGTCCATACTGTTTTCCATAGTGGTTTTACCAATTTACATCCCCACCAACAGTGTAAGAAGTTTCCCTTTTCGCCACACTCTCTGGCATTTATTGTTTGTAATTTTTTTTTTTTTTGATGGCCATTCTAACCAGAGTGAGGCGGTACCTCATTTTAATTTTGATTTGCATTTCTCTAATAATTGCTGGTGTTGAGCATCTTTGTGTGTGTGTGTCTTTTGCTCTCTGTGTGTCTTCTTTGGAGAAATGTCTGTTTATATATTTCGCCCATTTTGATATTGGGTTGTTTGATTTTTTGATATTGAGCTTCATGAGTTGTTGGTATATTTTGGAGATTATCTCTGCCATTTTTCTTTTTTCTCTCTCTTTTTTTTTGTCTTTTTGCCTTATCTAGGGCCGCACCCACGGCATATGGAGGTTCCCAGGTTGGGGGTCTAACAGGAGCTGTAGCTGCCGGCCAATGCCACAGCCACAGCAACGCGGGATCTGAGCCGCGTCTGCAACCTACACCACAGCTCACAGCAACGCTGGATCCTTAACACACTGAGCAAGGCCAGGGATCAAACCCGCATCCTCATGGTTCCTAGTCAGATTCATTAACCACTGAGCCACAATGGGAACTCCTCTGCCATTTTTCTTGAATCATAAGCCTATCTGTTTTGCTGTTTCCACATGTAGCTTTAGCCCCTCATCTCCAGAATGTGAATGAAAAAGAACTTTGATGAAGTAGGAGTGGTAAGTATTTGGCTAAGTTCAGAAACACAGTAGCAGATAGGATTTTAAGGCTAGAAGAGATGTTTGAGGTCAGCAAATCTAAGGGCCTTGGAAGAGCCACCTAACTTCATCATATTCCAGTTTTCTTCCCTATAAAATGGGACTCTTTGTCTCTACTATACGCACCTGAGTTTGTAGGACCAAGCTAGTGGCAGATCCAAAAGCTAGAACCCCAAGTAACGCTGCAGGTTTCCTTTATATTAACCTTTTACCCAAGCTTCTTGCAATGAGCCAATAAAATCGAATCTGTGGGCATGCATTAAATTTTCATACTAATGTATATTTGTACAGAATTCTGTATTAATAGTTATTAGCATGGAAATTTAAAATTGTTTCCATACTAACATAAACTTACTAATTTAATTAGTACTTAGTAATTAAATTTGTTTCCATACTAATTTAAACTTAAATGTAAATTTCCATGTATTGTATTTTTGTTGTTGTTCGTTGTTTTGTCTTTTTAGGGTCAAGCCCAAGGCATATGGAAGTTCCCGGGCCAGGGGTCAAATCAAAGCTGTACCTGCCAGCCTACACCACAGTCACGTCAACACCAGATCCGAGCCTGGGACGTACACAGCAGTGCATGGAAATGACAGATCCTTAACCCACTGAGTAAGGCCAGGGATTGAATCTGCTTCCCATGGATACTAGTTGGGTTCATTACTGCTAAGCCACACTGGGAACTCCTGTATACTATTGTTACTACTTATCTTAAACATGAAACACAAAGCCATAGCAGATTCCTAAGTAAAATTTTTAAAAGTGAGTTTAGAATATTTACACATCATAACTTGGATGCTCCCAACTCTGCTGGCTTGTAACTATCATATAAGTTACTTGCTTCAGTTAGGAATTATTTTTAGCTGCTAATAACAGAAACTGGATATAACAGTGGCTTCAACAATAGAGAGGATTATTTGCTCATGAAAAGGAAAGCCATAGGTGTAGAGTCCATGATTGGTATGGAGGTCGCCAGAATATTATTAGCTCTAGTCAACGACCTAATAACCCCTAAAAGCAAATTTGGATTTTCCATCTTCCAAGAGAGAAATTCTTTGGGATTTTTAGGTGGTTGTTTTTCTAACTTCTAAGAAGTCCAGAGTTCCTGTCTCTGCCTGGCATGCTATTATGAGAACTTCTGCTTTCTGGACACAGTTGTCTCATGTGGTGCCTGAAGGAACAGAGAAAGATTACACTATGTACCACTAACGATATAAATCATAGTTCAACTATTTATATACAATCCAACACCACTGCATATAACTTTTATATTTCTGGTTGCCTGATAATGGGTTTCTAGAAGTGGAAATACAGGCTCTAGACCTATATTGGCAAATGTCCTTCAGAAGGGTGGGAACTTCTTTCATTATCACTAGTGGGCATGAGAGCTTTTCTCACTACAGAATCACCAGAGGTGAGAATATTCTGCTTTTTCCCTGCAAAGGTAGGACATGAGGGAAAAGAAGTGATGTACAAATAGCCCTGACCTGTTATTTCGTTTTTTACCCTTTGAATCATGAATGGCAGTCTTGAAATGCCGTCCAATGAGTGTAATAACATTATAGTGGTAGCTGTTGGAGGAAAAGCCCACTTGGGATGTGCCATAAAAGCAACCCTATAAAATGCCCATCATCAGTGAGACAAGAAAGTCACTCAAATCAAGAAGGTTCATCAGGAGTTCTCATTGTGGCTCAGCGGGTTAAGAACCCAACATAGTATCTGTAAGGATGTAGGTTTGCTCCCTGGCCTCACTCAGTGGGTTAAGGATCTGGCATTGTTGCAAGCTGTGACAGGCCACAGATGTGGCTCAGATCCAGCATTGCTGTGGCTGTCGTGTAGACCAGTAGCTGCAGCTCCAATTTGACTCCTGGCCCAAAAATTTCCATATGCCATAGGTACAGCCCTTTAAAAAAAAAAAATTTCATCAAAGGACAACTTAATGGTATAGAGGGGATCTCAGACATATGTGTTCTTAAAATCTTGCCTAGCTCATTTTGATACCCCCACCTCTTCTCTCAGTATGTACACACACACACACACACACACACACACACACACACACACTCACAACATCTCTTAGGAATCTTAAGAGTGATAAAAAGTTAAGTTGTTGCTATCCAGCTATTTCTAATAGTTTCAAATTTGCTTTAAAAAATAAGCAATGTACTAGCCAAGTTATTAGGTTATTAGAATTTAGCTTTTGAGATCAGATTTGCAGATTAGCTGACTTTAGTAATGAAAATGGCCCCAGAATCCCAGTTGCTTTGGTACTTCTGGACTGAATGTGTGCATCTAAAATGAATATAACTATTTCCAACACGGAGGCATGGCTTTAAACAAATATTTACATTTTACTATTATCACATGAATATATTTGAAAGAAGTGACAGGACTGCTATAATGGTTTCTGATTGGGTGAATTTATCTAAGCAAAATTTTTAGTTAAGGTGGAACCTTAACCCATAATTTAAAGAAATGGAGAAACGGGATTCGGAACATGTTGGGGAGATCTTAAAACATAAATCTGAGATTACTCGAGAGGAGGAAAGGGAAACAAATAAGTGACAGAGGACCAAATCTAGCAGAAGTGAGTGACAAGAAGGTGAAGAAATTGCATAGGATCCCTTCAAAGAAGACAATCAGGAGTTCTCGTCTTGGCGCAGTGGTTAACGAATCTGATTAGGAAGCATGAGGTTGAGGGTTCGATCCCTGGCCTTGCTCAGTGGGTTAAGGATCCGGCGTTGCCGTGAGCTGTGGTGTAGGTTGCAGACGCAGCTCAGATCCTGTGCTGTTGTGGCTGTGGCACAGGCCGGCAGCTACAGCTCCAATTAGATCCCTAGCCTGGGAATCTCTATATGCCTCAGGTGCGGCCTTAAAATGACAAAAGCCAAAAAACAAAAAACAAAACCAACAACAAACAGGACAATCAGTTCCAGTAGCTGGGACCTTCAATAGTCCCAGATTGATTTGATTAGAGCCATGAAGAGCCACTGGAGGGTTAAGCCACTGAATACCTTGATCCCAGTGCCAAGCACAAGGAATTATTTTCACAGCCATATGCAGAAGAGTGTGGAGTGGATAGAGATAGTGTGTTGGAGTTGAGCAAGAAGAATGTTCTGGTAATCCAAGACGTAAACCAGAAACTGAGCACAGTAGAGACTGGGAAAGAATCAGAAAACCCCAGATATATCAGAAAAGGGCACAGAAAATATCATAGCAGTTCACGGCCTAGGTTCACTAGGGGCAGTATTTTTCTGGCAATGGCACCAACATGGCAGTGGCCTTCTTTGAACAAGGCAGTTGCTTCCTTTGTGCCCAGAAAACATTAGCAATTTACCTCCTTCCCTTCATGAGTGTGCTGGGGCTCTCTCTCTTACTGCCTCCAAATCCTTCTTGAGTCAATTAATAGCTTCAGCAGGCATGGTTTCTTTGTAGAAGCGGTTGCCTCTTGCAGGTGACTGTTGGGGGCCAAGAACAGATAGAAAGGAGGTGAAGATGGCCCTGAAGTTTGGGTCACTGGATAAGAAAGATAATCGTAGAAAGAAAAAGCAGTAGGGAAAACTCCAGCAGCTGAAAAATAGGAAAGGGAACTGTGGCTACACAGCCGCCAAATACAGGTCAACAACACTTATTGTGTTATAACGGAGGGGGCTGGAGGAGAGTTTCCATTTGGAATGCAGCAAGAGCAGTCCTACAAGACGGATCGCATTAATATGAAAAGAATATTATTGAAATCAAGAAGGTACAGCAGAGGGCAACCGGAATGATACAAGGACTCAAGGACCTTAATTATTTACAAAGGGTGGAAACACAGTTGCTCTACTTTCCTCTGTAAAAGAAAGAAAATGTAAAGGGAATTCACTACGAATGCCCTCAATTCCGAGGTAGCAGGATAGAGGAAGATTTGCCAGGACCAAATGCCAAAAACAAAGGAAAAAAGCAGGGGCTCGTACCTAAGCCTAGAATGAACATGGTCTTAAGTACGTTTTAGGGGGGTTCCTTTACAAAGACAGGGGTAAATTTACAGTGCAAACTACCATGCACGTTGAGATTGCTAATATATGTGTACTGTACATATGCATGTGTGTATTTATATAAATACTATATATTTTAAGGAGATAAGCATTGCAAAGGAAAGTAATTATGGGGTGGCACAATGGCAGATTTAACCAGACTTACAGAGATTTCCTGTTCTAAAATTTCCTGTGTTCCATTGCCCTTCCATGTAATTTTCAACCCATTGAAAATTTCTGAGTGCCCATTGGCAATACAGACTAAACACTAAAACGATCTAGAATGATAGTCAAGTGAAACTTACAGGAAAGTAAATCTGATCTTGAGCTGTCAAAACACCACTTAAAATACAGTATCTTGACATTCAGTCAAGCCAAGGAACTCTGAAGAATATCTTCTGAGAAAGAAATCAAAGAGACAGTGAAAATTCCTATGACCCCGGCCACCGGGTACCAAACCCCACACCAAACTCACAGTAGACTGAGATTTTCAATCTATGTTGCATACTGGTACATAAACAAGTATCTACTAAATGCTTATCATACACTCTGTTGTCTATTTTGAAACATGAAATAAAACAGAAATGTAAGCCTTGGGCCTTGTTTCTGAGAATATTAAGCTTGTCTTGTTTACAGCTGAATCCCCAGGACTGAGCACTGCATTTGGTATGTAATAGAGGCTCAATAAACTGGGCGATATAAGGGATAATGTCAGCTGCAGTTTATGGAGAACCTACTGAGGGCCAGGCTTTGAGGATACGATCTGGCATTTAATCTTCACGAAGACCCTGTGAAGCAGGTGGTTTAATCCCTATTTTATGGAGGCACAAAGATGCTAAGTACATCATGTAGTGACACACAGGCTGTAAGCAACAGAGACAGAGCGCAAGCCCAGACCTATATATGCTCTTCCCTCTAAACCACAATGTGTCCTATAATCCAATTGCAAAAATAAGATAAATGCATGGGAAACAACAGTAAGTGATGCAAAATACAAAATATTTAAAAGCTAGGGGATATGGTCACATGTTAGAGAGAGGCCAAGGAGATGAACCCAGAGTGGTCAGGAGCATCTCAGAAATGGGACCTTGAACAATGAGAGTATCAAAGAGAAGACTTACCCGAAACCAGCCACGTAGTGAGCTGAGCTGGAAGGAAATGTTAATAGTTGCCAGACCTAGCTGGGAAAGTCTGAATTAGGGTTGAAAATAGCCACGGGTATAGGAAACTGATATGTCTATTTCCCTCGTGATAATCCCTTTGTGATGGGAAGAGGGGAAATGTTTAAAAACACCAACCCTGGCCTCTTTGACTTTTGGAGGAAAAGTTGGTATAACTTACAATACGAAAGCAAAGTTTTGAGTTCCTGTTATGGCTCAGTGGTAATGAACCCGATTAGTATCCATGAGGACTCGGCTTCAATCCCTGGCCTCATTCAATGGGTTAAGTATCCAGCATTGCCGTGAGATGTGCTAGGTCACAAACCAGGCTTGGATCTGGCCTTGCTGTGGCTGTAGCTGTGGCTGACAGCTACAGCTTGGATTGCACCCCTAGTCTGGGAACTTCCATGTGCCATGACCCTAGAAGGACAAAAAAAAAAAAGATGGCAAAGTTTTATACTGCTCCTTTCCACTTCGGCCTGAGATTTCAGCTGACTCAGGTCAAGAGTGGTAATTTCAAAATTCATACCAGTGTGTGAAGCTATTAAAACTGTGCTGTCCGGAGTTCCCTTCGTGGCTCAGTGGTTAACGAATCCGACTAAGAACCATGAGGTTGCGGGTTCGATCCCTGGCCTTGCTCAGTGGGTTAACAATCCGGCATTGCCATGAGCTGTGGTGTAGGTTGCAGACGCGGCTCGGATCCCACGTTGCTGTGGCTGTGGCGAAGGCCGGCGGCTACAGCTCCTGTTAGACCCCTAGCCTGGGAACCTCCATATGCCACGGGTGCATCTCTAGATAAGGCAAAAAGACAAAAAAAAAAAAACTGTGCTGTCCAAGACAGCAAGCACTGGAGTTCCCATTGAGGCTCAGGGGGTTAAAAACCCAACATAGTCTCCATGAGGATGCTGGTTCAATCCCTGGCCTCACTCAGTGGGTTAAGTATCCACATTGCCACAAGCTACAGAGTAGTCTGCAGATGCCTTTCAGATATGGTGTAGCCATGGCTGTGGCTTAGGCCTGCAGCTGCAGTTCTGAATCAACCCCTGGCTCAGTAACTTCCATATGCCACAGGTGCAGATGTAAAAAGAAAAAAAAAAAAAGACAGTAGGCACTGGTCATATATGGCCATTGAGCATTTGAAATAATGTTGGACAAAATTGAGATGTGTTCTAAGTGTAAAATAACACACCAACTTTGAACACTTAGTATGAAGGAAGAATGTAAGGTATTCTATTATTTTTATATTGGTTGCATGTTGATACTATTTTGGATGTATTGGGCTAAATACAATATATCATTATCATTAATTTCACTTATTTCTTTTTACTTTTTTAATGTGGCTACCTGAGAATTTAAAACTACATATATGGCTCACATTATATTTCTGTTGGTCATATATGAGTTTGCCAAAACTGTCATAACAAAGCACAACAGATGGGGTGGTTCAGCAGCAGAAATTTATTTTTTTCACAGTTTTGGAGGTTCGAAGTTCAGGATCAAGATATCAGGATTGGTTTCTTCTGAGGCTTCTCTCCTTAGCAGGTAGATGCCTATCTTCTCCCTATGGCTTCATATGATCTTGTGTGTGTGTGTGTGTGTGTGTGTGTG
>PVHT021183699.1:5615948-5631373 GCA_004024745.2 Catagonus wagneri | reverse complement strand
TGTATTTCTGTAATATCTGTTGTAATATCCCCTTTTTCATTTCTTATTTTGTTTATTTGGGTTTTTTCTCTCCTCTTCTTGATGAGTCTTGCCAGAGGTTTGTCAATCTTGTTTACCTTTTCAAAGAACCAGCTCTTGGATTTATTAATTTTTTCTATTGTTTTTTGAATTTCCATGTTGTTGATTTCCTCTCTGACCTCAGTATTTTTTTTAAAAAACAAACAAAAAACCTCAGCTGATCCCTATGTACTTGAAAGTTTGAGAAGCACTGCTCTGGATAATTCTTAGTTATGGCACCTAAACCCTAACAGCACAGAATTGTAAGCCCCCAGCCCCACTGTGACATTTGGGGTTGAACATCACAAGTTCTTCTGTAAGAACTTCAGAACCTGGATAGCAAACATATGTCTCCCACCCCAACACTGGGTAGATTCACGGCAATCTGAAAGATAACATGTCTTCCTACTTCGAGTGACAGTCGTACTTTCATAGCAGGCTCCCAAACCATTCTTCAGGGACAGTCCCGCCATCACCAAACGGACTGCCTGGCGTTGCAACCCAAAGCCAGGGAAGAGCTCCCACCAGCATTATTGCCTCAATGGGGAATAGTGTGAGAAAGGGTATGGGGGTCTCGGAATAGGGACAGGAGAGAGAAGGGGCACAGAAACAGAAAGGGAGAAAAAAACAGGTGTCCCAGCAGCCGAGGCTGGATCATAACCCATTAGAAAGAAGAGACAGGGATAGAGCGGGAGGGGGAAAGATGCCTTTCTGAGGTCAGTTGAACCACACAGGGACAGCCCCAAGTCTGGATGACCTCAGGTCCTGAAAAATAAACAGTTTTCTTGGCTCTCCTAGAGGAGTCACCAGCCCACCCTGCAAAACCCTGCCATTTCCTGCCAGCTTTTACGGCCAAAGGACTTGCCCTCAGGCCATGAGGCCCGTCAACATTTACATGCCAATTTCAAAGTGGCAGTTGTTAAAGGAAAAAACCCAGTTGCCTGGTCTATTTTAAAAAATAATGATAAAGGTCTTTAACTTGTTAACAATGCACTGATAAACCCTGAGATTGCCATTATTGGAAGAAATGATGCTGGGCCAGAACTGAGACTACAGATTGATTGATTTTTTTAATTTAATATTTGTTCATGGGGAGTCTGGCTTCTTTATTGTGGCGACACCTGCTAGTGCTATTATAGTTACAAGGCCTATTGGAGAAGCTTTATGGTAAAGGCTTATTTCTATTGTAAATACTGGTTGGGGCAATTGGTTAATATTCCAATGGTTTCCTGTTATACTGAGCTCAATCAAGTCTGGACCATACTGTTAATTTACACACATCGTCTTTACATGCACACGCACACACACACACACACACACACACACACACACACATACACACACACAAATAAATGTTATGCCAAAATCAACATCATTAGTTAAGTTGGAGGAAATATTCCCCAAGTCAAACCTTAAATGAATCGCTAACTTCATATCAAGAATGTGAACAAACAATTTGCTTAAAGCTTGTGTTTCGAACCTAACTCAGTTGTAAAAACTCAATTATTAAAACTATATTGTAAAAATATATACATTCAATTGCTCTAAGACTACTTATCTCAAGCAACTCAGCACATGGATTTCCATTTATTCAAGGGCAATAAAAGAATATTATTACACATTTCACTGTTCTACTAGTCTGGAAATTATGGCTAAGTACTTATTATGTGTGCTTTACTTATTCATATGAATGTGTGAATTATCATTCACACTTGAAATTCCCAAACTCAAGTACATACTGTAAAATATTTATATCTACTACTTGACTGTAAGTGTAGATTCTATTTCCCTAGAATAATAACTTGAAATGGGCTTTGCCTTTGGAAGGTGAGTTTTCCATCCTGTATCAAGTAATCTAGGGCTTGAGAACAAAGGCATGAAGGAAGATACACTTGGATTCCAGTCCTGTTCTCAATCTCAGTCTTTTTCTAGCTACATGAAAGTCAACCACGGGCTGGTTGACTAACTTCTCTGGATCTCATATTACATCATTATCAAGCAAGAGTAAGAAGAGCATCTATTACTGTTGCTGTAAAGGTTAAATGAGGTAATGGATATTTCCAGACCAGGAGTAGAGAAAGTACCCTTCCTGGAATGGGTATAGGCCTGGAATATCTTGTTATTCCAGAAAATACTGACTTGTTTAAAGAATGATGGATACATGTTGGGATAGGCAGAATACTGGTCCTCCACAGAAGTCTGTATCCTAGTCCTCAGACTTCTGTATACATTATCATACACGGCAAAGGGGAATAAGGTTGCAGATGGAATTAAGACCTAGGATCACCCAGAATGATTAACAGCTGCTTTATTATTCTTGCTTGCAGTATATAAGCAAACTGGATCCTGTTTTCCTGAATATGCAATAGTTTCCTATTGCAGTCCTACCACAAGCACAAATTTATTGTCTTACAGTTACGGAAGGCAGGATTTTGAAACTGGCTTTACTGGGCTAAAATGAAGGTATTGCAAGACTGTCTTCTTTTTGGAAGCTCTAATGGAGAATTAATTTCCTTGCCTTTTCCAGCTTCTGGAGGCTGCCCACATCCCTGCGTTTGTAGCCCCATTCCTCCATCTTCACAGCCAGAAGACTTGCATCTCCAAGTGTCTGCCTGACTCTGATTCCTATTTTGTCTTCCTCTTCCACTTTTAAGGACCCTTGAGATAACACTGGGTCCACTTGGATAATCCAGGATAAATTTCTTATTTAAAAGTCAGCTGATAAGTGGTCTTAATTCCATCTGCAACCTTATTCCCCTTTGCCTTTTATATTATGTCTAAATTTTTTTTTTTGCCTTTTGTCATTTTATGGCCGCACCCGCGGCATGTGGAGGTTCCCAGGCTAGGGGTCTAATCAGAGCTGTAGCTGCCAGCCTTCGCCACAGCCACAGCAACGCAGGATCCGAGCCGTGTCTGCAACCTATACCACAGCTCAAGGCAACGCCGGATCGTTAACCCACTGAGCAAGGGCAGGGATTGAACCCGCAACCTCATGGTTCCTAGTCGGATTCGTTAACCACTGCGCCACGATGGGAACTCCTATTATGTCTAAATTAAAAATTGTTAAAGAGAAAAAAGTTTACATAGGGAGAAATCGGATCTCCAGCTTTCTTCCATACTCCACCTAGCCAGACAACTAATGGTCCCTCTCCGACCTCTGGAAGATATTAGGGAGACTGGAGTTTCAGTTTCTTAAGTGGCTCCGACCTGGGATCACCAGGCAAATAGAGGAAGGAGGGGAGTCCTGATACTGGAAACCAGAGTTGAGGATAAAGTCTACCTGCCAAACGCTGGGACTAAGCTTCACGGCGTTGGCAATCAGTTTGATGCCCTGACCCACCCACTGGCAGAGTTTCAATTAATCCTCTCTGGAGAAACTAACCCATCCTAGAGAAGAGAACTGTAGGTGCAGATAGTGCAGGGTGACCAGTGAAATAACACTGCTCACTGAAGCCCACAAGTTGATGAGATTCATACACAAGCTGTTGTCCACACAATGATGGCCCCTCAAAGATATTCATGACCTAATCCTTGGAACCTGAATGTGTCAAATTACATGATAAATAAGAATTAAGGTTGTGGGTGGAATTAAAGTTGCTAATTAGCCAACCCTAAAATAGAGATAATATCCTGGATTAGCCAAATGAGCCTGATGTCATCATCAGGATCCTCAAAATAAGAGAACAGAGGCAAAGAAGAAAGCCAGAGGGACATGTGAAGTCCAATGAGAAATGTGATTGTTGGTTTTGAAGATGGAGGAAGGGCTATGGCCCAGGGAATGTAGGCAGCCTCTAGAAACTGGAAAAGTCAAAGAAATAGATTCTACCCTGGAGCTTTCATAAATGAAGGCAGCCTTGCCAATACCATGATTGTAGCCCAGTGAGACCCATATTGGGCTTCTAACCTGCAGAATTGTAAGGTAACATATTTGTGTTATCTTAAGTCTTGCATTTGTGGTAATCTGTTAGGGTGACAATGAAAATGAATACACTTATATACAGCTTCCAGTTGGCTTCATATAGTTTTCATCTTAAATGCGAATGTACACCAAGAATCACCAGACATTTGAGAAGACATGAAGGACAAAGATGGAAACAAACAATGGAAAACACACAAACAATTCACAAGGCAGTAATTGTTTCCAGAAAAATAATTACAGGTATTGCATCCATGAAATAAGGACAGGGTGCTATTTATTTATTGTATTTATCTAATATTTACATAGAATTCAATATGCGCCAAGCAATACACTAAGTTCTCTATAAATACTAAGCCATTGAATCATCATAACAACCCCATGAGTTAGATTCTGTTATCTTTATTTTACAGATGAGAAAACAGGCACAGAGAGGTTAAGTAACTTGACCAAGATTACACAGCAGAGCTGGGTTATGAACACAGGCATTCTGGTTCCAGAGTTCACACAAGAATACTTGGGAATTAAAAATATAATAGCAAAAATTGAAAAAAAATACTGAAAAGTTAGATATATATTATTGAGGCAGTATTTTAGAAGGGAGAAAACTATATAAAGAGATCAAACATAGGAAAAAAATACAAAACCCAGGAGTTCAACATCCAACTAATAAATTCAGAAAATGAGAAGAAAGATGGGAGATAGGAAGAAATTATAAAGAAACCACTGGAGAAATTTTCAGAATAGCAAGTATATAAATTTCCAGGTTGAAAAGAAATATAGAGTAACCAGAACAATAAATAAAACTTATTAAGTGCTAGACACTATTACTGTTCTTCTAAAATTCATATATTGAAATCTTTTTATTTACCCAATGTATTTTGAGGTAGGACCTTTGGAAGGTGATTAGGCATAAGGATGGACTTGTGAATGGGATGAGTGCCCTTATAATGGAGACCCCAGGGAGCTCCCTTACCCTTCCAATTGTGGGAACATAGTAAGGTAGCTATCTGTCTATGAAGCAGGAAGTGGGCTCTTACCAGACACAGAATCACCTGGAGACTTAATCATGGACCTTGCTTCTAGAATGGTGAGAAATAAATTTCTGGTGTTCATAAATTACCCTGTGTACAATATTTTATTACAGCAGCCCAAACAGACTAAGAAGTCAAACCACACTGAAATTTCAAGATAGCACATATAAAGAGGTCCTAAAAACCTTCTGAAGTGAAATAAAACGGGTCCTATTCAAAGGACTGGCAAAAATAATACCATCAGGTTTCCTAATGGCAGCACTGAAAGCTAGAAGACAATAAAGCAATGATGTCACAACATTGAAGGGAGTTCCCCTGTGGTGCAGTAAGTTAGGGATCTGGTGTTGTCACTGAAGTGGCTTGGGCAGCTGCTGTGTTGCAGTTTCAGTCCCTGGCCCAAGAACTTCCACATGCCTCAGGTGCAGAAAAAAAAAAAAAAAGCCTTGAGGGAAAATGAGTTCCACACTAGAATTCCATACCCAGCCAAATTACCAATCAAGTCTGAAATGGAATAAAGACATTTTAAGATACACAATGTCTCAAAGCTTTACCTCCCATGCGCCTTTTCGCAGGAAGCACATTAGTATCACCCAATAAAACAAGTAAATGAAACCAAATGAGGAAAACATGGGAACCAAGAAATGAACAATCCCAAAAGTGGTGGTGAAATGAGGTCTCAACTGAAAGCTGTGCAGTGGTTTAGAAAGCATCCTACCCAGATATGAATAGAAGGATTGAGGGTTCAAGCCTCCTAGAAGAAGAAAAATTAAGAATAACTGGTAGATCATCTCATGTGTTTCATTGAACTGAGAGGAGTGTTACAGTTTTTAGAAAGTGAAACAAGAATTAGTGATAGTTATGCAGAAAGCTAGGTTTTTTAAAAAGTGAATCAATTATTAACTCCAAGAAAAATAAAAGATACTATAAAAATGTCATCTGTAATATTTACAAGGTCATAATAAAGCAAATGCTGAAATTGAATTTTTCAAAAGCTTTGAAATAACTGTAATGAAGGATGGGGAGTTTGGAAAGAAGCCATTGAAAAGCTGAATCCGCATCTTCCAAGGTAGAAAGTTAGTAAATAATATTTAAAGAGGAAAATTTGATACATAGCAAAATAAGCGTGTCATTTTAAAATACGGAGTTAAACAGCAAAATAAACAACTGAAATAGTTGAAAGTGGTTGCCTCTGAGGAAGAGAACTGCAAGAGTTGGGGAGAGGATGGGACAGGAAAACCATATTTCATTATAAGCTTTGTAGTACAATTTTTCTTCTTTTTCCTATTTTTCAATTTATTGTACTATGTACAAGCATCTTTTGGATAAAATCAAATATAAGTGCCTTGAACAGGATTTTGTACACAGTATGTGCTCAGAGAATATTGGATGCTGCTGCTGCGATCTTTGTTAACTCTGTAACTCTAAAAGGAGAACCAAACCACATTATATACAACAGTCCTAAGGGAAATTATTTCATACTTTCTATTTCTTCACTCAAAGATAAAAATAAATGCTTAGTGACTCAAACTCTAGATAAGACTAACATATATGTAAACATAACATATATGAAAACACAAAAAAGCTATTGGGAGTTTATTCTCTAAAAGATTGTGTTTTCTGTAAGCAGAAGAAAGTTTAACTAAAGATGCTCCCTATTACATTGTGACAAGAATGCTTGAGGTCTACTCCATCTCTTCATTTCTTACCCATCTCTTACTTTATTTATTCATTCAAAAATATTAAGCACCTACCATGTGCCAACACTGTTTTGACAAAGTATCAAAATGGACAAAACTCCATACCTTTATGGAACTTACGTTTTATTTGGGAAAACAGAAAGAGATTCTGAAGATAGAGGCAACAGGATTTGTTGACACATTTGATAATGAGGTGTGAAAAAGAGGAATTAAAAATTATTCCATTGCATATATGTCCCATATCTTAATCCATTCAACTATTAATGGACATTTAAGTTGCTTCCATGTCTTGGTTACTGTGTCTAGTGCTGCTATGAACATATGGGTGCATGTATCTTTGTGAATTATAGCTTTGTTCAGATATATGCCCGGGAGTGGGATTGCAGCATCATAGGGCAGTTCTATATTTAGTTTTCTGAGGAACCACCATACTATTTTTCATAGTGGTTGTACCAATTTATATTCCTAATACTTTGCTGTATAGCAAAAAATGGTACAACATTATAAATCAACTATACTTTAATTAATTTTTTAATTTAAAAATTAAAGCATTTAAAAAAATTATTCCAAAACTTTCTGCCTAAGCAGCTGGAAGTATAAGTTGCTGGGGGGATGTCGTGGAAGAAGCAGGTTTTTGTGGAAAGTCAGAGTTATTTTGATTTAAGGTTGAAATGTCTACTCCACATTCAAATGGAGTATCAAGTATGAGGTTGGATATATGAGTCAAGTTCAAGGAAGAGATCTAGACTGAAGATAAAATTTTAGAATCATTGACCTGTCAGTCAGGGGTCATGGTAGGACAGAGAAACCACTCAAACTGTTTGAGACAGAAACATACAAATGTGTTTAAAGGGCTGAAAGACCAACCTTCAGGGACAACCACTAAAGTCCTTTCATCATAGCTGTAATCCAGTCAAGAAACTTGCTACCACTACCACCAGGACATGCCTCACGCCCATGAAACTGGCACAGAAACATGAAATGCAGAGTCAAACTGCTGGGAACATGCATCTGTATCAGATGGAGCTTCCATAGAGAAATGGCTCCAGTATCCTTGCTGTCTTCTACTTCTCATAGAAGTACTTGCCATTGGCAGAACCTAAATTGCTTTCATAATCCAAGCTGCAAAAGAGTCTAGGAAATGTAGTTTTTAGGCCTGCAAGTACCTGAATTACAGAGGAGGCTATAAAGGGAGTCATGGATGCCAAAAGACAGTAGACAGCATGTAGCATAAAGGACATTAAAACCAGAAGATTGAGCCAGGTCACCAAAAAAGAACAGCCAAAAGAGGAGAACTGAAGGTTGAGCTCCAGCATCCAAGAGAATGGGGAGGTGAAAGGAAACTAAGAAATGGCCTGGGATGCGAGTGGAACACAGGGTAAGTTGTACACTGCCCTGAAAACCAAATGAAGAAAGCGTTTTAAGGAGGAAAGTCTGATGATCAGGCCATTATCTTCAGATGCTATAGATTTTGTTTTAATTGAATTATAGTTGATTTATAATGTTTCAGATGCACAGCAAAGTGTATTTATCTGAAACATTGTAAATGTTTTTCATGTTATTTTTCCTTATAGGATCTTACAAGATGTTGAATATAATTCCCTGTGCTATACAGTAGGACCTTGTTGTTTATCTGTATTATGTATAGTAGTGTGTATATGTTAATCACAAACTCCTAATTTATCTCTCCCCCCACTTCCCCTTTGGTAACCATAAATTTGTTTTCTATGTCTGTAAGTCTATTTCTGCTTTGTAAATAAATTTATTTGTTTCCCTTTTTAAGATTTCACAGAGAAGCGATATAATATGATATTTGTCTTTGACTTATTTCACTTAGCATGATAATCTCTAGGTCCATCCATGTTGTTGCAAAATGGCATTATTTCATTCTTTTTTATGACCCAGTAATAATCCAGTATATATATGTACTACATCTTCTCTATCCATTCCTTTGTCAACGGACGCTTAAGTTGGTTCCATGTCTTGGCTATTGTAAATAGTGCTGCTATAAATATTGGGGTGCATGCATCTTTGGGGGGTTTGGATTTTTTTTTTTTGTCTTTTTAGGGCAGCACCTGTGACATATGGGGATTCCCAGGCTAGGGGTTGAATCAGAGCTGCAGTTTCTGGCCTACGCCACAGCCACAGCAATGCCAGCTCTGAGCTGCACCTGCAGCCAGCACCACAGCTGTAGGCAATGACGGATCCTTAACCCACTGAGGCCAGGGATCAAACCTGTGTCCTCATGGATGCTAGTCAGATTGATTTCTACTAAGTCACAACAGGAACTCCATTTATCTTTTTTGAATTAGAGTTTTCATTTTTTCCAGATGTAGGCCCAGGATTGAGATTGCTGGATCATATGGTAACACATCCCATACAGTTTTAATTTTTGTAAAATTAATGTATAGGTACTGTAAAAAAAAAGAATAAACGTCATAGGAAATTCTACTCTTTAGGTAGAGATAATCCTAATTGAAACTTGGTGAACTGTTCACTGTTATGCATAAGTACATATAATATTTCTGTGCTGGCTCCGTGTCTATCTACCTACAATTACAAATGAATTATACTATTTATGCTATAATCTGCTTTCATCACCCAATAATATTACATGACCATGTTTCCATTGCTAATAGATATAAATTTTCATCACTTATTCAAGGACGCATTGCATAAATATAATTTATATAACCATAATTTATACAACCATTCCACTTTTGATGGACATTTGTTGCAGTATTTCAATATTATATGCAATATTGCAATGAGTATCCTTGTTAATACAATATTAAATTCTTGATGTCTGGAGGCTCTTTTCACCAAATTAAATATTTGGGGTAGAAAGAATCCATTAGATTCAGAAATGGTTGCATCATTGCAAAACTTCATAAAAAAATAATTTAGAATGAGCTGATGTTATTCTAAAATGTAGCTCCTGATCTTGGTGTCTTGACGTTGACTATAACAAAATGTTTTCTTGTAGAGTTTGTGTCAATTCACATGAGTCTAAAATTTGGTGAATATGCCAGATGCCCTTTTAAACTGATTATGCTATTATCAACCTACAGTACTATATTTTTAGAACTCTTAGAAAATCATTTTTCCATCAGTTTCCTTAACATTATAATTTGATAGTGATATCAGCAATCAATGCTGCAGATATAAAATTTAAATATTGAACATACGGTATAATTCCTGCTGCTTGATTTTCAATGTCCACTAACTCAGTGTTGACTTTGGTAGGAAGCAGAGAAAAACGGAAACTCATATGTGGTTCACTCAATCATTTGGGCAGCTTTTAGAAACTCTTGCACTGTTTACCATCCTCCAACAAATTATTTCGATAAAAAAGAATTTATTAAGGTCAGTGTCTTCATATCTCTCCCTCCCTGTGTATAGTATTAGCTTTGCTGTGTAGACAAACATGAGTTGAGAGTGAGCATCCCTAGATGGATAGCCTTATGGTCTCTGGATGAAATGCACTATGTACAGGAAGTGTAAGGTGTTATTGGTATGTAAAATAGAATCCTAAAACTGTGAAGCAAATTCTAACCCAGGAACATGAGGCACTGAATGGTAAACAAACATAAACAAATAAGCTTTAAATCATTCATTTCTGTTTCCAAGAATATTAAATCCAAGACATGAAAGCTTCTTATTTCCTTCCCCCTTTTGGAGGCCGCCCTTCCTTGTCTACATTTCTTGATCTATGTTGGCCTCTTCAAATCTTCTACAGTCATAAAAAAAAACTCAGGAAAACATTTCACCACTTGACAGACCATTCTGAACTTGGCTGGCTTCGGAAGCTGTGGGGCGCCATCTGTTTACTAGGACTCCTTGGGTATCTGGAGGGCTCTTTTCCACCACAGGAATGATATTGAGGGCTCTGCAACAAAAGTGCTCACTCCTGGACTACTCCAAACAGCCAGGACTCTCAAGGACCTTCCAATTTCCAGGAATCTCCGTGGGGCCCATTGTAGACTCTGTTAGCTGTTATTGGGGAAGGAGAGGAGGACAAAATGAGGAGGCATCAAAAGGTACTCCTTGTTAGATCCTTATCTCAGATTCTTCAGGAAATAGACTCTGACGTGGAGATTTCGGTGCAGGAGATTTTCCGGGGTGTGTTTGGGGGTCCACATCTGGTGAGGGAGGGAAGGCAGCATAATTGGAAAGAGGGGGAGGTCAGACTTTGATGCAGTTGCAGAGGCCTTAGCATACCTTTCAGCAAGCCCCAGAGCTAGGGCTGGCTCTTCGGGGTTGTCCCTGAATTGAAGCAAGGGGACCTGGCCTTTGTACCCTTGCATCAACCAATCACAGGATGTAGGCTGCTCCTGGGAGGTGGTGTAACCTGATGGGAGACCGTTCTTTGTGGGGAGGGCAACTCCTGGACAAAATCTTAGCTGTGAGATACCAGCAGTCACATCCCCTACCAACAGGATGTGAACACCCGTGTCCTGGGGGCAATCTGGCAGTGCACTAAGCCATCTATTACACTCTTCCACTCTCGGGAATTCCCTGATGTCCTAGGAAGCCAAATCCATATGCAAAGTTCCAGCCTAAAGAGATGATCACCATCTTTAGACATGGGAGGGGCATGGGAAAGCAGGCATTATAGAGGGACCCCCAAGGTAAGGTGACCCTCAAATGCAGAGGCTCTGCAACTACGGACACAGTTACTATGACAACGGCTGTGGTAGGTTTTAAAAGCCATCAACAGAATTGTGATTGCCAAGGGGGAAGGGGAGGGAGTGGGATGGACTGGGAGTTTGGGGTTAGTAGATGCCAACTGTTGCATTTGGAGTGGATAAGCAATGAGGTCCTGCTGTACAGCACAGGAACATGATAGAGAATAATGTGAGAAAAAGAATGTATACATATGTTTACCTGGGTTACTTTGCTGTACATCAGAAATTCACAAAACATTATAAATCAACTGTAATAAAAATATTTTTTTTAAAGCCATCCCAGATTAAGGAACATTACAGGATGAGTGATGAAGGTGTCCTAAATGAGTAGGATTTGGGGGGGGGGCACAAAATGAGAACTTACGGAAAGGTCTCATCGAATCATTTACACGAGTCTTCCTTAAATTCCCACTCAGGTGTCCTGGCCACATCCTGGAGCCCACCCCTGATGTCACTGGCAGTACCCATGGATGTCAACAGCTTCTTGCTTCTTTCTACCTGAAAGTGTTCTCTGGCCTCTTTGATGTCAAGCAGAATGGAAAAACCGGGGAGTTAATACCACAGGATAGACCCTCAAACAACGAGGAGTGGAAGTCGATGGCTAAATACCTCAGCCACCTTACCTCCTGGTGAACCAGTTCCAAAGCATGTCCTGCACAGAGGGTCCCCAGTTGTCTGCAATGGTGATCCCCTCACTAATGCACCATCATCGGCTTTCCTTGTTTCCCTGATTCTCCTGCCCCTCTCTGGTTCCTGGGATCATCTCTCAATAAACAACCTACATTCAAATCTTTGTCTCTATATCTCCTTTGGAGAAAACTCGGTGTAAGCAGATAAATGACAAATATCTTCAACATTACTGATGAAGTCTCCAAAAGTAGGGTGTAAACATTTCCTTGCTAAGGAAATGCTATTGCTTTCTCTTCATGTTCTCCAAAAGTTCAAGAGAGTAAATGCCGTCTGGGGTCATCCCCTTTCTGGCCCTTTACATTTGGAAAGGATAGATGGATGATAAATAAGAAGGTAGGTAGACAGATGATAGATAGGTGAGTGGGTGGGTAGATGGATGGATAGATAGATGATAGATAGATAGATAGATAAATAGATAGATAGAGATAATACTCCAATGTTCTTATGACTATTTTTGCCCATGTAGAAAAGCCCATAAACTCTGTCTTCAGAAAAGATTCTAGCGGTGTGACATCTTTGATTTTGGCTGCCTGCCATCTGTTCCCTGTCCTTCTGTTCATAACACTTTGGATTTCCTTTAATGAAGCACCCCCACCCACACTGAGTCCCTGCGGACTCACAAGAACAGACCCCTCTGAAGCACAGCCTTCCAGTTCCTCCTGAAGCTGGGGCTCTGCAACATCGTCCTCCTGTTTAAACCCATTGCCCTTCCGGTTGCACCTGAACTATAACGCTAGCTGTTTCCATCATTGCTGAGAATGAATGTCTGTATGCCCCCCAAATTCTTATGTTAAAATCTAACCCTCACGTGAGAGTATTAGGAAGTAGGGCCTTTGTGGAGTGATTAGGTTTTGAGGGTAGAGCCCTCGTGAAGGAAAGAGGTCCCTCACCCTTCCACCCCACTGAGAATTCGGCCTTCCATGAACAAGGCAGTGGGCTCTCACCAGACACTGAATCTGCTGGCAACTTGATCTTGGATTTCCCAGCCTCCAGAGCTGTGAGGAATAAATTTCTGTTGTTCACTAGCTACCCGGTCTGTGGGGTCCTCTGTCATCTCGCACCCTTCCCACCCCAGCTCAGTCTGGCTCTTCCTAGACCCGCCAAGTTCATCCTGCCTTAGGTCTTTACAGTAGTACTGTACTACCTACCCACCTATCACCTATCTATCTGTCTGTCTGTCTCTCTATCATCTATCTTTTCCATATGTAAAGGGACAGAAAGGGGATGACCCCAGAGGGCATCTACTCTCTAGAGTTTTGGAGAACACGAGAAGAAAGCAATAGCTTCTCTCCAGCAAGGAAACATATATATCTACACCCTACTTTCAGAGACTTGCCCAAACCTTTATTCACATTCTGTTCCTTCCTGTTATTCCATCCTCAAACCTAAAGTCACCTCCTCATAGAAGGCTTCCCTGACCACACAACCTAAGGTAGCCAACCTTTGGTCACCATCACAGAACCCTGCCTTGTTTGTATCAAAGACCAGAACAACATGAAATTATCTTGTTTATTGATCTGTCATTTACTGTCTGACGTTCGTGCAACAACGTAGTCTCCGTGACAGCGAGGTATCATTCTTCTGTTACCTCAGCACTTAGAATAGTACCTAGAACATACGAGGTAGTCAATCAAAATATTCAATACTTTTGAAGGAATGAAATGTTTCCTGCTCATATGACAACACATAAGCGTTGGGGGGAAAAAATATGAACATCCCCTCCAAAATGTATCGGTCATTGTTTTTAAACCTCTTAAAATCTAAAGACTAAAGTATTAAATAATCATTAAGATGACAATTGGCTGTCAGGTATCAGTTGTCGTTCTGCATTGCCTAGGGATGGAAGATCTAAGGGTCCTGCCCATTCTAAAACTCCTTAGTACTATAGATTTCATTACCCCAGATCGCGTTATTTGTTGCTTCACAATGTTAAAATAAAAGCAGGCTAGTTAATAAAAATAATATAATGACAACGATAGTAAGAAGCCAATGTTGCCATTCTCTCTGATTTACAGAAGTCTTCCCGAGGGGAGATTGAAAAGCAGCTGATTTCTGAGTCAGGCAAAGAATTCCATCATAGTTATGGATACTTCAAGCCAAATCAGCAAAATGTGCTATCCAAGGTAACCCATGAAATATGTTTTGCTAGATACTACCAGGCAAGGAGGAGGGAGAAACAGGTGCACCAGCAAGGATATGGGACTGTGCTGTTTTTGCAGGACCAAAAAAAAGGAGCCAAGACTGAAAGATTTAGCCCCTCGGAGCGATAACTTTGTGAGCCTGCAGTGATTTATTTGACAGAGAAGAGGAGGGCTGACCCCCTCCTCCACAGAATCAGCTCCTTGATTATAAACACTCAATAACTTTCAGGTTGAAAATGCATTTTCTCCCCTTGCCTATACATTTCTGACGCTTGCTTTATTATTTCCTATTAGGAAATGCTATTTAATTCCGTCCACAGCTTGGCGACCTTTGTGTGGCTTCCCCACTTAGGAAATTTACAAGTAAATCACCAAGAAGTATGTACACATACACTTATAAAATATACATGCGCTTGTAAATGAAAATGCACCAAATGGCTAAAAAAAAATGCTACATGCATTGCAAAAACCAGGCATATGTGTGCAGGAGAGGTGGGAGGCAGGTGTTTGGGCAATCTTCACACCATCCCAATATTTTTCTAATGGTTTCCATTTCCAATGCAAGGGAGAATTTGGAAAACATTAGCCACTGTGGTGTGCTCTGAGCAGTGACATGTAGCTGGCAACGTGGTGGGTGGGATCCCCCCCTTTTTTTCCCCTCTAACAAAGAAAGAGGGTGAGTTTATTAAGGCATAAATGCCATTTTCATCCCGCAATGTTAACTGTGTGGCTGGGATCCCTGAGGTACAGAGGCAGTCAAAGCAAACAGCTGTGCCACCTACTTGCAACAGTTGTACGCCCACTACACAGCACGGAGGGGAGGAGCAGGTCAAAGAGAGCCGTAAAGAGGATGAGGAACCTCTCTGAGCTTGCTCCCCGCAGCCCGAGGGAACATCCAGCCCTTCAGAGGGTAGGTATTGTGTGTGCAAAGCTCAGAGCGCTGGGCATTCTCTTGCAACCCATCTCCTATAAACCACCTACTGCATTTTTACATTCTGCAGTCACAGAGAGCAAAACAGTGTTTAGCAAATTAACGGAACGCTAAATAAAAGGCATATCAACCAACCTAGCAGGCAGCTTGTCGATGATTCTGAGTGGGGGGTGGCGGTAAGTGCCGTTTGGGTGGCAAGTGGTTGCTTTGCCATCCAAGTCCTTTGGGGGGCTGGGGAAAGATGGAGCACTCTGGCCAAGCTGTTATTAGG